>OU503054.1:18931603-18952374 GCA_912172775.2 Fraxinus pennsylvanica
ATTTTATTATATTACAGTTAAATATTTAATTTAATATAATAATTCTGAAATGTAATTAATTAATTTAAGAAAAACCTAATTTTTGTAATTTTAAACTGTTTGGCCTGATTTTGGAATAGTAAACACCTGAGGCATAAACTTTTCCCTTATTTTTATATGTATGGTTATGACTTTCTTTAAGCCCATTTAGATTCAATATGATGAAATAGTTAATAAAAATAATTAAAAAAAAATTCTATGGCATAAATTTCTCTGCTTATTAATCCTTCTTCCCATCAAATTCGATCGTGACACTTGGCATCTCGACATTAGCACCTCCTATTTGACCAATCAATTACAAGCGATGATTATGTGACATCACACCATCATTACTTGATGAATAATGTTACTTGCAGTCGCTCACTGCAACAGCGTCATATGTGGCACACACATGTCAAGTGTGTATTTGATGCATTAAATGTGGTAAAAAATTACCACATTAATGCATCAAATAACTACATGTTATGTGTGTGCCACATAGAGCGACTGCTGCAGTGAGTGACTGCAAGTAGCATTACTCTTACTTGATGGTATCACTATAGCCTAAACAATAATAACCTAGTAAGGTCGATCTCAACTACCAATCAAATTTAGGTTGGTAGAACGCACGTTAAGATCATTAATGTAGTTGATTTAACCTTGGACGACCAACATGCTTGTTTCATGTCTATAAATGGGAATGTGATGTTCCTCCTAGTGGCCGAATTCAATGTATTCTCATCGTGTGCTTTCACTTTACTCCAATCGATAAAAAAAATCTTCTTTTATTATTTCAACAATTTACCTTTTGCAAAGCATCAATTAAGTTGACATAATGGACCTAGTCATTTTTTTGACACCAACAACTTTCAAACTTTATATTAATTTTTTTAAAATTATGTATCTATATAATAATTCACTTTTTTAAATAATAAATATTTATATAAAATTTTATTTACTTAATTACTTTAATTTTCAGGTTGATCCCGATTGAACCTCAATTCGACACATTGACCCTTTCTCTTTTATAGATAAATGTCCGGTTCAATTTTGAAAACATAGGTTACACCACAATCTCTGTCGTCACCCTTTGAAACATTTATTTTTACACTACCATAACTATCACTGGACCACCATCAACATTGGTCACCATCATCACAACCATCGCTACAACCAGATATATACCAACATAAAAAAAAAAAAAATTAAAAATTGTCATTACCACTATCATTTTCATCCCATGTCACCACCAAAACTACCATAACCAATCTACACCGACCACAATAACCTGAAAACATCGCCTCCACTGAAAAAACCAATCTTATGAGACTAAAAAAATAATCAAATCCATCAAAATTTAAAATGAAGGATTCCCAATTCCATTGTTCAAGCTTCGCCAAAAGGGTTCTTGGATGATCAATTCCTAATTTCAAATCTGAAAACAGATTTAAAAAAGTTACAAAATGGGTTTGTTGTGTTGAGGTGGAGGAAGAAAGACATTGTCGTCGTCCAAGATGTTGTTGGTGGCAAGGCTGCACAAAAAAAAAAAAAATTGTGAAACCACAAATCAATTCGAACCCGTTGGTTCGGATTCACGTGGACACTCGCGATTTTTTTTCCTCAACTTAGACCATTTGGTTTAGGTTTCGATTTTGAAAAATTGCAAAAAATTGAACTGAAACTTTTCAAAAGGGTTTGGTTTTTGTCTATGAAACTCGTTGCTATTAACCCAAGAATTAATTACAACCTCAATTCCCTTTTGGCTACTGAGTAAGTCTTTTTTTCATCTACCTATGTTGTTTGTGAAATAATGCTAATCATGCAATCTTTGTGATATCTGCTCTTTATTTTACACAAGAAAAGAGAATAACTATGGTATCGCATGTATCATTTGTGATATGGTAACTTGTTAAACAAATAAAAATATATTCATGAGTTATGACCTTCACATTGTTAAAATTGACACCACAATTTTTAACAATTTCTAGCATTAGTTTCTCTTATAAAAAATTGTCTTTTTAAGTCTTTGTTTTTATTGAGAGTATGGTGGTCTCTGGAGTGGAAAAACATGCAATCTATAGTTGTGAAGAATGATTTAAGTGGAGAAAACATGCAATCAATTGATAAATCGCGGATTAAAAATCGAACCAAACTGCAAATAAAGGTTTGATTTTAAAAATAAAATGGTTTCCTTTGATTTGAAAAAAATTCCAAATGGCGTAAAATGATTTGAGTTGAAAATATGGTACAAACCACCAAAATCGAACTGCATTCACCCCTAGTTGAGGGTGGCAATAACAAAATCAAATCGCATCATCAACTGTGGTACAAGGAAGTGATGGCAGCGAGGTGGTGGAAGAAATAGGCGGTCAAAGAAATGAGTGGCAATGATTGTGCATGGTGACGATAGGGATGGACACCTTTTTTTTTCTACAGTAGGTGTGGTGTTAGGTCAGGTTGGGTGATATGTGATTGTAGGGTGGGATATTAGAGGATCTCTAAGAGACTCTATTTTTAAAAAGCATATTTTTCAATTTAGAGAACATTTATAAATTTAGAAAGTAAATTTTTTTAATTACTCCAACAAGATCTTTATTTTTAATATTTAATTTTCCTATTCCTAAAAAATATTTATTATTTTTCCCAACTTCCATTTAAATTATTATATTATCTTCCTCCATGAAAAATTTGAAATACTTTTTGTTAAAAGTAGTCCAAACTCTTATAAGTCGGTCAATATTTTCATTTTTTTTCAATGTGAGATTTTCATGTTCCGGGAGAAAATTTCACATTGAATAAAGGTAAAAATATAGAGCAACTTATAAGAGTTTGAACTATTCATCTTAATAATGTTTTCCTTTTAAGGTAGAACTTCAAGTCTTAACATGATATCAGTGTCTATTAAACTCTAATAAACAATTTGATCAAATTAAGGATCAAAAAATGAGCACACGAATTTCAAGATTAATTTGCTCAAACGAGCCACCATTTTTCGGGACATGTTAAATGGATAAAATTTCACGTCGAATAAAAATGAAAACACAGACCAACTTATAAGGGTTTAGATTATTTCTCTTAACATGGTTGATATTCACAACAACAAAAAACACATTTTGCAATGGCCAAAAAATATTACCGAAAACCTTTTACAACGTTTGGACATATGTTGCAAATCGAAATGTTGTCGTAGAGTAGAAAGATACGGCAACGTTTTTCTACTCTACGGCAACGTAAAAAACGTTGCCGAAAACTTCTACGACAACGTTTGAAAAACGTTGCGAAAGAGTCTACGACAATATTTAGAAAACCGAAAGGGTCTAAACGTTGCGAAAGGGTCTACAGAAACGTTTTCTAAACGTTGCCGTAGACCCTTTCGCAACGTTTTTTAAACATTGCCGTAGAACATTTACAATTTTTTTAAAAAAAATTTGATTTCCAACAAACCTATAATAATTACAAAACAAAATGCTTGGAAATTAGTCATATGTAATCAGATTTTACATAGTTCTAATAAACAAAAATAGCAAATATAATTCAATAATATGATAAAAAAAAGTTAACATCATTAAATAATGCTAACATATTACCCTACTCAAAAAGTTACATAACAATCACAATTGACCAACAAAATATTACAAAATATTGGATCCATATTTGAGATTGCTTCTGTGACCACAAGTTATCCCAAAAATAATTTAACTCCCCGTATATCACAAAAATAATAAGGGTATAATTAACATGCAAATCAAAAGTGCTTATGCTTCAAAAATACACGATTGATCAAACCCCTTACTAATTAATAGAAGACTACCAAGGCTATCCCCTTGCTAACTTTTTATGTTGCAAATTTATCTTCATTTTCTTCCCCTCCGCCAAGTTTTAGACAACGGTCTTAAAAGTGCAAAAAAAAAAAAAAAAAATGGAAGCAATGAAACATATCAATATACATTTAAACAAGTTCAAAATCATTACAATGGCCATTGACTCCTATCATGATAAAAAGGAACGAAAAAAGGTCTTATTAAAATATTCACATATATGAGAACTACCTTGGCCATTGACTCCTATCATGATAACATCCCATTTTTTCAAATAGATAACATACACGGTATATATTAATCTTAATACAAATGTTGGATTTCCATCTACCTTTTGTCGATAAGTCTGAAGGTTAAATTCAATAATGATGCCTGGGGCTCAAACATGACCAATAAAAAGCAAATAAGAACTTCCTATATATTGCAGATAAAAGGTAATTTGTGTAACTTGAGTATTTATAAACAATTTATCAACATGAGCAAAACGAAGGCTTAAGACTGAAAAAAAAAACTCTACTGAACTTCAATTGTACAAAATGTTAAATGAGCAGTTTTCATATCAATTAATATTACCAACTAAAACCTAACTCCCATTAGAGAGCCCTATTTATTTCAGATACAAGTATACCGATGCTTCCTCAAGGACTTCTTAAACATCATATTCTCAAAGAACTCATGACAAAATCTGAGTCCCAATAAATTGAAGCTAACTACTGCAAAAAGTAAAAAGCTTAACAAAATCATGAATGGAAGCATGAACTGCAACTTTCACGAGTTCGTTCAACAAACTTCTGGGCCTCATCTCTATATTGTTATGAAACTCTACAAGTTAAATTTTATGATCATTATACGTTAAATTTTGTTCGATTGATATCTAGATCTGCAATATTTAATTTTAGATGATAACCTTGATAAGTGTAGCCACTCTTTGTCCTATATATGCAAAGATACTATTCAACACTGAACAACACAAATAACAAATTTCACGAGCTCGTTCAACAAACTTCTGGGCTCCATCACGATATTGTTCTGAAAACCTACAAGTTAAACTTCATGATCATTATACATGGCAAATTTTGTTCGATTGATAGGTAGATCTGCAATATTTAATTTTAGATGATAATCTTGATAAATGTAGCCACTCTTTGTCCATTGTATGCAAAGATATTATTCAACACTGAAAAAATAACAAATTCCTGTTTTACTTTCGGTTAAGAATAAGCATCAAGGGCATGCATAAGGTTCTTCACTATCCCAGTAACATTTGGAGGCATTAATTCACATTAATAAATGGTAAGAAGGAAAATTAACAATGTGAATAATCAATATGCACAGAACAAATATTCAGCCCCAAAGGACCAAAGAAATAACAAAATTGATGAATTTTGGGGCACTTGTGTATGCATCACTAAGAAGAAAAGAAAGATAGGATTCCCTAAATATTGCATGCATCGATATTATCAACTTTGTTGCATTCCCAAATGTAACATTTAAAAGCAAAATAAATAAATATTGAAAATAATGAACTAAGAAACATTAAGTGTGGTTTTGACTTAGCAAATGATTTCAAAATACCATTCACTCATTTAATCGGATTTAATTAATAAAAATACCGTTCACTCATTTAATCATAAAGCATAAAGTTTTAAATGCTATATGGTAGAGTACAATAAAAAGTAATGGCAACAAAAGAAGCTCGTAAAAAGAGTTCAAAACAGAGATGGGGTATAATAATATACAACTCTGATTGGTGGTCATCTTGAGAAGTATACACTTAGAAAACATTACTGCACTTTCAATGCCACAACATGATGATTGCTTATGAGTGATGGCAGCAACACATAGCAATTCAACAACAATGAACTGAAGGCAGTAATAAGAATAAGGGGACTTTATTTACTTACCCTAGTCAAACCAAGTTTTTGTTTAAATAGACCATCAACTAACTTCTTTAGTTAGATAGCCCAAATATATGAATAATGGAAAATATAATTTGTAAATGACTAGAATGCCCTTGTATACAAAAAGACATTATTGCCCTAATTCTCATTTCAATTTCCATGTAAACCTAATTGAATTGGCTAGCAACCATTTCCTTCCAAAACGAGTTCTCTGCAGACAGGTATGAATTTCTTTCATTTTCTCATCATCATTTTTCTCTAATTGAAGATTTCCATAAATTCTACATTCTCTTTCCCTTAAACACTCATTTGTTGAAGTGAGTGATATACTCTTTCAACATTCTTCTTGGGCATTTAAAGGAGAAGAGGGTATTGTAAATTTTCAATTTTTGGGTTACTTTATTTCTCCGTTTTTCTGAATAATTTTTTTATGTTGTTGTATATATGTTTATGGTGTTCATTTGTGAACAATGATTTTAAATTCATTTTAACATTTGATTAGATTTTGATATGGGTTACTTCTCAACCTATTTTCTCATTTCCAGTTATTTGTATTAATTGGAGGGAAATGTAAGTTGGCAAAGGCATGTTTGGCTATTCTTTTCATTTTTGTACTATAAAACGTACGTTTGGTGTTTTCTGTACATAACGATCTACATGTCGTTTTATATAATCCATAACGACTTACATATTGTTTTTAGTACGGTATTATGTTTGAAATGTGATGAAATTTTTATATTGAATTACAGTTATGGACACCGAGAATATGGTATGGATATCAGTTTGTTATCCAATTGAATATGAACAATCACTTGAAGGTGTATGGAAATGGAAATATGTAGGGAATGGCAAAGGAAAAACAACTCCTATTCTTGTTGCGAAAACTATTTCTTATGTGGAATTGTATGAAAAAATCAAAGAAGTGTTGAACATCGATACGAGGGTGTACAAAATGGAGATTTCAGCTCGTCCCTATAATATCTAAAGCTCCAGCTGCTCCGACCATAATTGATTGTGACAATAATGTGAAATGGTTTATATCTGTGTGTAAAGAAACTTTTCTTTGTGTAACCCTTTCAAATGAATGTGAAAAAGAAGAAGATTTTGGTGATGAATGATGTTTATTACTAACAGAGGGTGAAGAATAAATATCAAATATGAACAGCGCGGAGGAACATGTTCGAACGGACGATGATGCTAACATTGACAACGGTGATGGAATATTTGTAGATTGTAATGATTTTGATGTAAGTGAAAATAGTCTTCGAAGAGTAGATAGCGACGATAATTCTCCTGTATCAGATGACAATAGTGTGGAGTTACCCATGGATGAACTTTATAGTTGGAATGCAGTGAATGATAATGATCTTGAATGTAGTCGGATTGTATCTGCAAATGCAAGTTCGCTCCGTTGCCAGACATCGGTAAGAATTCCAGAAAACGAAGATGTACAAGTGAATCAGTTGTTTACATCGAAATATGACCTAATATCAAAATTGCAATTGCTAGCTGCAAGACATGCTTGGGAATTCGCCATTCGGCCTCATTTGGCAAAGGGTATACGAATACAGAATATGCTTGTTTCCAACAAATACTAGTATAAAAGTGGCTACATAGATTATAATCATCATCTCCTTTAAACCTTACATCAGCAATTGCATGCGCGCATGGGAACTTGTCTAAATCAAACAATTGTATAAGTGCTCTTATCCGACTTCTTAACTTTGTATTCAAAGTGACATTTTACAGCTAGCAATTGCAATTTTGATATTAGGTCATATTTCGATGTAAACAACTGGTTCACTTGTACATCTTCGTTTTCTAGAATTCTTACCGATGTCTCACAACGGAGCGAACTTGCATTTGTAGATACAATCCGACTACATTCAAGATCATTATCATTCACTACATTCCAACTATAAAGTTCATCCATGGGTAATTTCACACTATTGTCATCTGCTACAGGAGAATTATCGTCGCCATCTACTCTTCGAGGACTATTTTCACTTACATCAAAATCATTACAATCTACAAATATTCCATCACCGTTGTCAATGTAGGCATCATCGTCCGTTCGAACATGTTCCCCGCGCTGTTCATATTTGCAATTTGTTCTTCACCCTCTGTTAGTAATAAACATCATTCATCACCAAAATCTTCTTCTTTTTCACATTCATTTGAAAGGGTTACACAAAGAAAAGTTTCTTTACACACAGATATAAACCATTTCACATTATTGTCACAATCAATTATGGTCGGAGCAGCTGGAGCTTTAGATATTATAGGGACGAGCTGAAATCTCCATTTTGTACACCCTCGTATCGATGTTCAACACCTCTTTGATTTTTTCATACAATTCCACATAAGAAATAGTTTTCGCAACAAGAATAGGAGTTGTTTTTCCTTTGCCATTCCCTACATATTTCCATTTCCATACACCTTCAAGTGATTGTTCATATTCAATTGGATAACAAACTGATATCCATACCATATTCTCGGTGTCCATAACTGTAATTCAATATAAAAATTTCATCACATTTCAAACATAATACCGTACTAAAAACAATATGTAAGTCGTTATGGATTATATAAAACGACATGTAGATCGTTATGTACAGAAAACACCAAACGTACGTTTTATAGTACAAAAATGAAAAGAATAGCCAAACATGCCTTTGCCAACTTACATTTCCCTCCAATTAATACAAATAACTGGAAATGAGAAAATAGGTTGAGAAGTAACCCATATCAAAATCTAATCAAATGTTAAAATGAATTTAAAATCATTGTTCACAAATGAACACCATAAACATATATACAACAACATAAAAAAATTATTCAGAAAAATGGAGAAATAAAGTAACCCAAAAATTGAAAATTTACAATACCCTCTTCTCCTTCAAATGCCCAAGAAGAATGTTGAAAGAGTATATCACTCACTTCAACAAATGAGTGTTTAAGGGAAAGAGAATGTAGAATTTATGAAAATCTTCAATTAGAGAAAAATGATGATGAGAAAATGAAAGAAATTCATACTTGTCTGCAGAGAACTCGTTTTGGAAGGAAATGGTTGCTAGCCAATTCAATTAGGTTTACATGGAAATTGAAATGAGAATTAGGGTAATAATGTCTTTTTGTATACAAGGACATTCTAGTCATTTACAAATTATATTTTCCATTATTCATATATTTGGGCTATCTAACTAAAGAAGTTAGTTGATGGTCTATTTAAACAAAAACTTGGTTTGACTAGGGTACGTAAATAAAGTCCCCTTTCTTTTATTCATTTCAGTCAACGGGTATTTGGACAAAATGTTTGTGAGGATTGGGCATTTGAACGCATTCCCCTAAGAATAAAGAAAATGCATGACTTGTTGAAACTCTTATTAATTATTGCTTTATTGCATAGATAGAATAACAAGAAAGTAAGTGCAAAAATGTTATGTCATTGAGAATGATTTCGAGAAAAGCATGTTGTGATAGGATACTTGTTTATAATTATTTGCTATCATTTGCTTCTGGTCTTTCCCTTATTCATCCACCCTTCGTCCACCAAAAGAAACAAAGACAATGCCAACCCTATCTACTGCATAAACCGCAATGTTACTCCCTCTATGTTTAAAATTTCTGAGAACCAGGGAGCCCAATAAATCCTAAACTACCTCAACTCAAGTACCATTTCAAAACAAATTTATCTGTGGCATATTTCAAACAAATGAAAATGGACTGAAATCTAATTAGTAATTGCATAAATCGAAAGAGTTGCAATGAAATTTACCATCTTAAGAGTTGGTGATCGACCTGAAAGCCAATAGCCTCGATCCTTCAGGCAGCATTAACAACATTACAACCTAATGGAGATGTAAGATTTGAAAAATAGAACATATAACAATGGAACTCATGAGAAATAACGAAAATCTTATATGAAAAATGAAAGAAAGAACAAAGTTACAGAATAAAATGTAAAAAAAACTGACCGTATATATCGCAGACTTCGTCACGATTAAGGAAAAAATTGGATGAGATTCACCACCTCTGGCTATGGGAGATCAACGGTAGGTGTGGACGACTGAGAAATGGTGACTGGCGTGAGCGATTTGTACAGGAAAATCGAAGAAGAATGAGAGATTTTCGCAGCTACTTCGATCTTGTCTTCTCTCTATTAGGGGCAGTTCATTTGTTGTTTGTGGACGGGTAGGGTTAATTGGTACTTAAGTGGACAGGTGGGGTTGGAATAGGTTTTTCTTTTCAACAACATTTAAACAAGGATCTTGCCAATGTACCCGACCCCACGCCTCCCTCTCACAATGAGGGGGGCCCGTCATTATTTTAATCACCTCGGGGGCCCCTTCATTGTGAGAGGGGCTGTGGGCCCGAGTACTCGGGCATGTAAATGCTCAGGTACAAATAGCATGATCCTTTAAACAAACGTTTATAAAACGTTGCAAAAGAGAGAGTTTCAACAACGTTCACGTCAAAGCTGTCAAAAGTTAGTTTCTGCAACGTTTGACAAACATTGCGAAAGATAAACATTTTTGCAATGTTTGATAAACGTTGCGAAAGATAAAACTTTTCACAACACTAAATAAATGTTGCAAAAATGAGACATTCGCAACATTCACTTCAAAAATGTTGCCAAAACTCAATTATTAACACCAATGGCAACATTCACTTATTAGAATGTTGCAATAGACCCTTTTAGCAATATTTAATTAGTGCTTATTGCCAAATAAGTGTTGCGAAAGAGGGTTTTTGTTGTAATTCTTTTAAAATGGAATCCCAAATTTTAACAATTTGAATGGATTTGATTATAAAGAGTAATTTAGCGAAACTGAGGACTCTCTATTTTTAATGTACAATGATTACATTTAATAAGTTATATATTTTAATACTATACTTCTTAAAGTATTCAAATTACATTTTAATTGTTTGGCTGTTGATATATAAAAAATTATGTTAAACTAAAATACGAAGAGAAATCAATAAATGTTTATTGATAAAAGCAAAATAAAGAGCCAAAATAGAAATCATTGTTGGAATACATAAAAATTTTGACTCTCTAAATTTAAAAATACTTTTATACGATATTTTTTTTCTATAAACAAAGTCTTTTGGAGATGTCTTAAAATATTAATTTAAAAAATCGCTTTAAACATAATTTTAAAGTTTACTCTTTAAAATAGAGGGCATTTTATGTTTAAGAAGCCTCTTGGAGATGTTCTCAGTAAGAACTTTAAGTGTTTACATAAGTGGTGCATTTGTATGATCACAAAAAATTACATATTTGGTGAATATAAGAATAGTAGAAATAGAATTAGAATTTCAAAAGAAAGAAGATGGAGAATGTAATTTTTACTTTCTACTTAGTAAGATTTGCATAGATGTCCCTACATTATCAATTGACACAAAATTTGACACTTTTGAAAAGATGCTCAACAATACTTTTTTTTTTTGTGCAAGATGTCTTAATTACCCTTCTAGATACCTTTTTGTATGCATTTATTGCTCAATTAATGCTTGAATTTGGTATTTAGCTTGTTAGTGTAGATACCCACGAATCTACCTATTATACAATGGATAATAGAATTGTTAATAATAATAATAATAAATTATTTCATATCCCACCATACAACATANGGAGATGTTCTCAGTAAGAACTTTAAGTGTTTACATAAGTGGTGCATTTGTATGATCACAAAAAATTACATATTTGGTGAATATAAGAATAGTAGAAATAGAATTAGAATTTCAAAAGAAAGAAGATGGAGAATGTAATTTTTACTTTCTACTTAGTAAGATTTGCATAGATGTCCCTACATTATCAATTGACACAAAATTTGACACTTTTGAAAAGATGCTCAACAATACTTTTTTTTTTTGTGCAAGATGTCTTAATTACCCTTCTAGATACCTTTTTGTATGCATTTATTGCTCAATTAATGCTTGAATTTGGTATTTAGCTTGTTAGTGTAGATACCCACGAATCTACCTATTATACAATGGATAATAGAATTGTTAATAATAATAATAATAAATTATTTCATATCCCACCATACAACATAAATGCGTTCTCACCAGTTAATTGTCAAGATCGACAATTCAAATGTCAATCTCAACATTTTGTAACCGTCGGGATAGACATTATAACTTTCCGTCTAACCAATATGCAACCATTCGATAGAATTTATTCGTATGTTCTTCGTGTATACACCTAAAGTTGGATATATTAAATTTGTGCAGAATGCTTACCATTTCGTTTGCTTAATTTCAAGTATGACTGATACTTTGAGATCCATCATGTCGCATGGAAAACATTTTGTGCATATTAATAATGAGTGGAAGTGATGAGGGAACTCAACCACTTCAATTGTAGTTCCAAATAATATCACTTTAGCAGGACTTGTTCTACGATTGATGGATAAATTTTGAATGTTTATCACGTAATGTTGAAGTTCATTTTAATGGTTTTTGTGATTTTTTATAAATTACAATGATAACATTCATTGTATGTGTAATACTTTCTGTTCGTGATTTAACTTTCGATTTGTTGTACTATTCTTACATTAGTTATTAGTCAATTGTAGTTGTAATCAATTAACGTGTGTAACTCGCCAACATCATCCAATTTTATTCATTGGATTTAATTTTAAAAAAAGTAACTGTTACACAATATAGGTAAACTCAACCATCAATTTCATTGTGAACGAATGTGGGACAACGCGGATGTAATTCGCACAGGGCAATTGAGTTAATTACAAAAATTTAACCTGAGTCACTTTGTACACTTGGTTGAATATAGTTAAACTCGACCATCATTACAATACAAAAATAATAATAGTTACACAATTGAGCAACACACCCAGCTGAAACAAGTTTGATATTGTATCATAACCGTCGACTAACGAAAATAAACTATCGAGAATTTCAAAACATATCTGTCAAGATTGACAATTTATCTCGACAAATGAGTTCTATAAGAACTGCATGTGAACTTTTCATATGCTGACATGAATAAAATATTTGAATCCTCAAATTGAACCACATTGCTTAAAAAAATTAGACTAACTTGATACAAACTCATAACCATATTTACCATACAATACAATACAATACTACAAGAATTTAGCTTAATCATAACCTCCAAAATAATAACATATTTGGAAATAATTGCTTTATAAAACTTCAAAATCAAGCAAAATTGTCAAAATCGTACAACCTCACTAAACATAGTGCACACTAAGTTTTTCGCCTATTTTCACTTTTTCATTAGCAAAGCACGAAGGTTATTGAACATTAAGTAATTCTAGTTACAAATTTAAAGAAGTAAATCTAGTGTGAAAAATAGGAACACCAAAATAAAAAAAATAAATAAAAAAAGAGAAAAAAATAAAGGAAAAAAAAATCAAGGTTTTCAAAAAAAAAAATAAAATCGATCAAACTAAATTTTTTTACCCAATATTACATGGGAAATGCTTGAAAATGTCAATTTTTTTAAGAACGTGAATATGACCACTCATGCAATCGAAACCCTATATATGAATTTTTTTTTTCTCAACTTCAAATCACAATCAACCATAACACAAAACAAAGCACAAATTATTCAAAATATTTATAACTAGAAGAAATTGAAAAGGTTTAATTCGTCGACGCCTTTAAAAGTGCCCCGTCCTTCTTCTTCAGCCAAATTGGCGACGACGGTAAATGAGTGTTACATGGATTATCACAGCACAACTTATTGTGCGTTGAATTTGATAATTTGATCCCACCCATGCAAAATTTGCAGCTACCAATTTCTGTATTTGATGAGAGTGAAAGTATAGTAACAACATGGGTTTACTTTGGGTTTAGAAAGTGGGGAGTGGAGCGAGGGTGGAGTGGTTTGGTGTATTTTTTTTTCTTTTTCACTTTTTTGTATTATTTTTTCATCTAGTCAAACGACTTTAGTTAAGGACGCTCAATGTATTTAAATCTTTAAGAAGGACAAAAAAGTCCTAAAATGACAAATTTGTCAAAATTATTAAAAGGTGACATTTTTTGTAAATTATAACCTAAAATATGATATGGGGTGCAATTTACTCAAAAAAAATATAACTAAAAAGATTTTAACTTCTTTTTCAATATCGTCCATAACTATATAAACGTTTCTACTACCAAACTTAGCTTACAAGTATTTTCTTTGCATTTCTGCCAGCTGTGGTCACCTTGTCATCTTATTTGCTTGAAAAATGGCACAGTTCTGTGTACTTGTTGGAAATATCGAAAAGGAGAAGGAGATGGAAACATGAAGGAGATGAAATGAAAAATGGGGCTTGAACACGTATGTGATACGTTGTCCTAAAAACGATATTTGCCTACTCTAGTATACTTTAGGATTTCCGACAAATTGTTCAGAGGATTGACAAGTCTTCAAAAAAGAAGAAAAAATGCAAAAATAATTCTTTCTAGTTGAATTTGTTAAAAACTTGAATAAGGTTTGAATATATATATAGAATAGGGAAAATTCAAGTGTAGAAGGAATGATAATTTCTAATGTTGTTTTCTTATATTTGGAATTGAAAATCTATTACCTATTTATATGTTTCTAACATTATACCACGAAAATGCTCCAAACACTCGTGAAAAGTTGGAAACTTTCCACCAAAGGCACCAAAAATTCAAATAAAAAAATCAGCCCAACGGCTAAATTTTTGAACCATGCTTATATCCATGCGTGCGCATGGTAGAAGTAAAATTGTTTCTATTTTCTGTGGACAAGGTCGTGCTTACACTTGACCATTTAATCTGTGCTTACACATGGTTAAACAGAATTCACCCAATATTACCTTCCAATTTCATCTAACATTGTCTTCTAATTTCAACATTAATTCATTCACATTTCAACCACAAAAAGGGTCCAAATTTTGAACAACAAACAATTATATAACAATCCCTCATTTATTCAAAATTTCAACATATTCATACTTGTTAACACTAATGTATAAGAATTAGATATATTTCAATTTAAATCTAATCATAGTGTAAATCTCACAAAGTATTGTTGGAATGTCAAATAGCATGATAGCTTTGAACCGATCATATCTTGTGAAAATACCAGTGAAATTACACACATGAGTGTTACGTTTTCACAAGTTTTTCAAACTTGTTTAGTGCTATTATGGTCTTGCACTTATTCTATTCGTTAAACTTTTAAGAGAAAAACCCTAACTCTTTATTGAGGCTGCACCTCCTTGAAGTTCAAATAGGTGAAGTTCTTCCGATGTCTTCGTTACTTTTAGAGATGCTCGTATTTCATACTGAACCTCATTAAGAGTTTCATTAACTCATCCCCACAATCACCAGCATTATTTATCAAGGATAGGGTTTTATAATAGATTAATAGTACTGAAACTTATTGACTTATCAAATGCCTTGTTATTACCCTTTGAACCTAAATGTACTTGTTTAGTATAATTAGGTAATGTTGCTATCATTGGTGAACTTTTTATCAAGGAGTTTCAACCTCATCCTTCTCGATGTTGATTTTACCAACTCTCTTGTAGGAGGTTTAGTCAACGAATCAACTCAGTTCTAACTAAATTTAACATATGTGAGAGAAATTACTTACGCTTGATCAATTTTCTTACATACTCATGTCTTAGACTCATATGTCTATACTTTCCATTATATACTTCACTATATGCTCGTGCTAAGGTGACTTGACTATCACACAAGACTGGCATCGAAGAAATATCATTTGTACCCAAATAAATTTCATAAAGAAGATCCCTTAGCCATTCAACCTCTTTTCCTATTTCAGCCAATGCTACAAACTCAAACTCCATTGTTGATTGTGTAATGCATGTTTGTTTCTTAGATTTTCAAGAAACTTCATCTCCTCCAAGACTAAACACCCAACTTGAAGTAGATTTGTTTTTTCCCGCACTCGATATCTAACTAGCGTCGGTATATTCTTCAAGAATAGTCGGGAACTTTGTATATTGTAGTCCAAAGTTTTTGATTTTCTTTAAGTAACCAAGAACCCTTCGTATGGCCTTCTAATGTTTGAAACTTGGATTGTCAGTAAACCTACTTTGTTTACTAACAGTAAATGCAACATCGGATCTTGTACGTTGTACCACGTACATAAGATTTCCAATTGCAGTTGCATATACAATTCGAGCTATTGATCTTCCATCATCTTTACTAACTTTATACTTGAATCCAATATGGTATTTACCTTTTTAATGTTCAAATGTTTAAATTATTTATTAAATTCTCAATACAATGTGATTGGCTCAATGAATAACCCCCACTATCATTCTTAACTTTGATACTAAGGATAGTGTCTACTTGTCCAAGATCTTTTCATTTTGAATATAAAAGATAGAAATATCTTCGTTTCTTTACTAATAATTAACATATCATCCACATAAAAATATACAAATACAATAATATTATAACATACTTTGATATACAATTTATCAACTGAATTAAGAGTAAAACCATATGACATAATAGTAGTGTCAAATTTCTCATGCCAGTTTTAGAAACTTGTTTTAAACCATATAAGGAATTTATTAGTTTGCATAACTTATGTTCATTTTTGGGTATAACCCTTCCAATTGTTCCATATAAACCTCCTCTTCGAGATCTCTATTTAGGAATGTCATCTTGATATTCATTTGATGAACATGTGAATCATAAATAGATGCTAATACAAACAAGATCATTATCGAGATTATCCTGACCACTGATGCATATGTGTCAAAGTAATATATTCCTTCTTTTTGTCGATACCCTTTAGTTACTAATCTAGCATTATAGGTATTAAGTGTTCCATCGGAATTATATTTCCTTTTAAACACCTATTTACAACCAATTGATATAGAACCATTTGGTAAATCAACTATTTCCTAAGTGTTATTTGATATAATATAATACATTTCCTTATTTATTCTATCTTTCCAGAATATGCAATCTTTAGAAAACATTGATTTCTTATAGGTTTTACCCTTTTTTGATCACTTTCGATTTAAAGAACAAAAGGAATTGTTCTTACAACATCTTTTCTATCTTCCTCTACTAAGTAGAAAGAAATAAGTTTGGAATCTATTTCATCCGATCCTAGACCTTTTTCTTTTCTAGTTCTTTTACTTTTTCGAGGTTTCACTTTCAACGTCTCTTGTAGAAGTCTCTTCTTGTGGTTATCTAAAAATCAAAATGTCTACAATAGTTTCATTTTAAGAATTTCTTGTTACTAATACATTCTCAAAAAACTCCACATCCCTTGATTCTATTATGACATTTCATTTTAAATTTAATAATCTATAGGCCTTGCTATTTAAAGCATATCCCGCAAAGGCACATTTAATACCTTTAGGACCTAATTTAGTTCCCTTAGGATCCATGTTCTTGCAATAAGCATGATACCCTCACATTTTGAAATAATTAATATTTGGTTTCCTTCTTTTCCATATTCATATGGATAAACTTTATCATTTTTCAAAAGAATCCTATTAACTATATGGCATGCACTGAGAGGGGCTTCTCCCCATTAATTAAAAGGTGATTCAACATATAATAACATGGTATTAATCAATTCTAAGAAAGTTTTATTAACTGTTTTGTTTAGTTATACGTGGCACAGAGCATTGGTGTCATGTCATTTTTTTCACAAAATGCATTGAATTCAATTGAAAAATATTCTCCACATCTATCACTTTTAAGAGTCTGTATTTTTCTTCATAATTGATTTTCAAATTCTGTTTTATATACCTTAAATGCATTGAAAACTTCATCTTTATGTTTTAAAAGATAAATATAAGCTTATTTAGAACAATCATCAATGAATGTAATGAAATATCTATTACCTCATCTTGTTAGCACGACATTCAATTCACACATATCGGAATGCACATGTTCAAGTAATTGAGATTTTCTTTCTACGATATGAAATGATTTTTTAACCATCTTTGATTTAATATATGTTTCACACTTTTATAAGTTATCAAGTTCACATTATATTAATCCACATCTAATCATTCTTTTTATAGTTATAATTCATCTGTGTACTAATCTACCATACCACAAATTAAATGAATCAATGACAAGAAAAATATTTGTTTTTATTAGAATCATTTTCAAAAGTACACAGTTTGACCATTTCTTCAGTAAAATAGCCCTTTCTGACAAAATACCCATTATGGGTTAGTTCAAGTTTTCTCGACACAAATACAGATTTGATTTCCGATTTTTTCAAGAGAACCCCACTTGCTAAGTTCTTATTCATTTTTGGTACATAAATGGCATTGGTCAAAGTAATTTTCTTTCCTGAAGTGAAGATGATCTTTACATTCTCTTTGCTAATCACTTTAGATCTTCTTTCATCTCCCATTTGGATCTCTTAACCATCATCAATATCATAATAAATTTTGAAAAGAGACTACTCATAACACACATGGATGGTTGCGCAAGTATCATACCACCAATCCAGAATCTTGCTTTGGATTGCATTGATTCACTGACCACAATGATACTCTCATTAATGGAATTCACTTATCCCTTCTTATTTTGTTGGTTTTTGTGGCTGCAATCTCTTGCATAGTGCACCAGTTTTTTACAAACATAGCAATGTCCTTTGGACTTGATTTTGAACTTCCCTTGATTGTTGTTAGGACTAAGAGATTTTGAACTCCTAAGGGAATCTATAACAATCTCGGATGTTAAAGTGTCACTACCATAGTTAATTTCATTCTTAACCTCTCTATATGAATCATGCATAGAATTCAGCAAAACAATGGGCTTATACGTATCAGATACTTTTTCATCACAATTAACGATATCTTGAACAAATTTATTGAAAATATCCAAATTGTCATCAAGATCTTTTAAAGGATCCATTTTAAAGTTGAAAAATCTATAAAACAAGTACAACTTATTAAGAGTAAACTTAAGTAAATATAAGTTATTCAACTTTTGCTAAAGTTCCTTAGTAGAATCAAGTTTTTCAATTTTTCTCAAAACGGTGTCGGATAGGTGTAAAATAATTGAAGTGTAAGCAAGTTCATCATCTTCTTCTTTTTGTATTTCTGTTAAATTTACAAGAAACACTTCAAATAGAGCAAATAATTCCTAAATTTCTAGCACAAGCAATAATTACCCCTTCACGTTAACCACAATCCTAATGTCACCCCACACGATGACGCTCTAACGTGAAATTTAAACGAGATTAGCCAATTTACCAGAGTGGACCAATATGAGTCCATAAATTATGAGAGATGTGAATTTATCACTTTAGGGCCACCACTATTCGCCCAAAAACTTTCAGAAATTGCAGCAACCAATCGAACACTGAACTGAAACACAAACACGCAGGGGCAAATTGTCCAGTTTTCACCATATAACCTGAAACAGAAAACTAACAACACTAATATGTTAGAAATCACGTTAGAAAGATTCTGTCTGAAGAAACGTCGCTAGAGAACCCCTCACGTGTCGCCGTCACCCCCACTCGCGGTGGACCTAGGTACGCCTCCACCTGCTGATTCTCCCCGTGGTATTGAATTCTTCAAATGACCATTGGTTTGGCCGAAAATCAAGTTTACAGGTCTGATTTTTAGGAGCAAAATGGACAGTTTCAGTTCTGCCTATTCTGCTTCGTTTCTGGTCGGCTTCTAGTCAGATTTTGGAGTCCAATCCACCTCCTTGAGGCTCCGATACCAAATGTTGAACAAAGATCTCCAATTTCCAAGTTTCCGGGCTCAATATCGACTAATCAACACCACCAAACGATATACCCAAACCAAGAACCAACGCCCCAAAACCGGTTGCTTTGGGTTGCCCACAAAGGGCAAGATGTGGGATGTTGTTATAGCCTTAAGATCAGCAACACACGCTAAAGAAAGAAGGAAACCAAGTACTGAAGACAAGGAAGCACGAAGCCAAGAAGATGGACAAAAAGGGGCCATCTTTCTCTCAAACACAAAATGGACTAATAAACAATTCCACACACCACGTGAACAACAGTAACGGACAGCATATATAATACCAAGTGTGGGCTTTATGTTAAGGTAATAGAGGTCCAATAGGTAGCATATAAGTGTCTAGTGACTATATTTGAATTAAATGTCTACCTAGCAGCTTAGTCTTGTAGAAAAGTGCACTTTTTAAATTTTTGTTTAATATATAGCTTGCAAGTTGCAACAATCAAATACTACATTATGGAATATTTATTCTAGACTTCGATGACGAGTTATGACTAGCTCTTTATTGCAGTTATAATTAAATTTGTACCTTGCTTGAAAATAACTCATTCATAAAGAGTCAGCCGAACTACCAATCCTTAAAAGCACTTTGACACTTGTTATGCTAACGAGAAATTAAGAAAATGTAAGAGAGACATTCGAAGATTTTAAGATCAAATGTCAATGATTTTTTAAAAAAGAATTCAAACTTTAATTTCTATTTTCCAATCAAAGTTAGCTTCACATTGAATGTGCACCTAATATTTTGATGCTAAATAAATTGTGAGGATAAGAAGGGAGAAAAGTTATGTCCCAACGTGCATTAATGGATATAGTTGAATGTTGGTTGGACTCCAATTCCAATTAATTGCATTTTTAATGAGGAAATTCCACCCTTTTGCTTATATAATATTTACTGCAATTATTATGTTTCTCCCCTTTTTTGCATAATTTTTTCTAGGCATATTTTTTTTTCTCATAAAGACCTTTTCAAATACTCTAATATATATATAAATATATATATATATATGAGTTGAATTATAAATGACAACATTAAATAAATCAAGAATTTAATTAATTTATATGAGGTCGAGATATCTTTTTTAGCTAACAGACATAAGAATATATGGCTCGAACTAAGATCTGAAGTGGTGTACATGATCATTAGAAGTGAATTATTGTTTGACTAAGAGATGATCATATTCAATAGATTTTTTTCTCCACTTATTTAAATGTTTTTGCAAGACAGCAAGTATGAACATTATAAAGTTTCTATAGAAATAAAAATGAGGTTTTATGGGTGGTCATCAAGT
>OU503054.1:18961363-18973036 GCA_912172775.2 Fraxinus pennsylvanica
GCGAGCGAAAACGCGCGAAACAGTTCCTAAGAACCAAGTTAAGATAATAACTTCATTAAAGGCACTAACACAAAAGAGAGATTTGTTTATCGTTCGACAACTTTTCACACAAGGGTCCGTATAATTTTGAGGGCATATCTCGTATTCAGAGTTCGCATCGATTTTAATACCACAATTGTGATTGTCTACACTAAAATAGTGCTTTACCTCAAATATATAGTCAAAAGGTGCGTGATCTCAATGCATTTCGAACATATTTAGCTGGCTTTGAATTCAATTCAATTAGCACTCCAATCTTTGTTGAGAATTAAAAAATATGATTATATTCCATCGAGAGTAATCAATTCAAACAAGAAAAAATAAAAACATGAGAGATTTATAGAGATTTGCTTCAATGTGAGACTATATCGTCTTTCGTCGCTACAGTAATTCACTAGGATGAAAAGAAATTCACAAAAAATAAAAAAAATTGCATACCCTATCTTCTCTAATCTCTTCTTTCCTTTTTATGATGGTAATACAATCCTAATGATGAATTCCTATTTATAAGAAAAACTAGGTCAAAATCAAAATTTACAAGGAAACAAATTCCTCCCCGGCCCTTCAACCTCACGATGACGTTTGACCTCATCGTGGAGGTCGATTCGTGTACTGACTTCGCACAGCGACAATAATTAAGCTCAATAACTTAACAACCATAACCACAACTCATCCACTTATTTTTTAACATCAGACCAAACCTCCAATCAAGTATCACTCAGGTACACCATTCCAGTTTTATTACTACAGCATTCTTTTGCCAAAAAAGAGAGTAGAACATTACATCAGTTAGATTTTATGGGAACCCACGAGTGCTGAAGTGATGAAACCTAGTCCTAGTGATGCATCTATGAATGGGAAAGCCTAAAGCAAACATTGAGAATAATAAAGCCCTTAATAAAATAGAGAATTCTTATTCCACCATCTTTCGAACCTTTGCGTAAAAGGGAATTTGTCTTAACTTTTAATAACAGAATTTAAACCTCAAATTTGTTTTTAATTGCAGTCCAATTGTCTTACGCATGATGTCTTTTTTTTTCTTAAACAAATGTATCCAAAACAGCAACTAATTATTCTTAAAAAAAAAAAAAGAAAAACCCTATTTGATGTTTTTTTCACTCTTACAAAAGTTGAAAGCTTTGTTGTAAAGTAATGTATCAAAATTTCCACACCATAAAGTAGCTTTCTTTCTTCTTCCACTTTTGAGGAGGAATAAAAAAAAATCAATGCGATATGCCTTTTCATTGAAGTATGCTTAACCAATAACAATATTTTCACGTCAAATCAACCTTTTGCTGTCTAGTAGTTTCCTTTTAATAATGATGACACAATTCTCGTATATGTGAAAAGGGAGACCGATGGTTATCTTTTGCTTAATTTCTTTTTCCATCAACAAAGCAAAGCCACTTTCCAATATATTCAATGAAGGAGGCGGGGTGGGGTGGGGTGGGGTGGGGTGGGAGGAAGACTTAAAGTCTACTTTCTTTGATTACAAGAAGCTACTAAAACCTTTTTTGGGTGGGATGGGGGTGGGGTCGTTATGAAGGGGTGTAACTAACACGTCTGAATCGAGCTTTTAAAAAGGAAGTGCAGTTTGAAAGTTTTACGCGACTAAAATGTTCTTACGGTAGTTGTTTTTAAAGTTTCCAACGGTTAAAATAATAGTGATCATTTGGTTGAAAACGTTAACCTAATGCCATTATTAAATGCCAATCTAAACACAAACGATGTTAACTACTTGAATAATGTTATTCATCCTCAATGGGGATGAAAATACAATCTATTTGTATTTAAATGATATGTTAAATGAAAGGTGAAATTAAATGACTTATTTAATTTCACCTAACATTCAATGCCACATTAACGTCACGTAGACTGTGTTTTCATCCCCAATGCCGATGAATAGCACTACTCTAACTACTTAGGCCACATCGACCAAATTCTTGAACTTAATTAATACCATATACCGTATGAATATAGTGATTTTACCTTGAAATTTGCTACATCCTAAGAATTGACAACCTGGATTAGCTTTAGTCGACAAAGTCTTCATCACACAGCTTGCCCCGCTGTGTCATCCGGAAACAACAAAGGCTTGAGAACCTATTTCCATTTCTTTTGAAACTATAGAAGCTTAAATTATTAAAAATGGACAAATTTGAGAAGAATATTATGAGAAAACTATATCAGTACCAATTGGAGAAATTGTGAACAAAATGTGGGAATTAGGGTAACAAATGAAACTGGGGAGGAAATATGGGATTTGATAATATTTTAAATGGTTAGGTTTAGTATTACTTTAAATTGTTTTCGACTTAAACCTTAATCCACACAACGCTTTTTTTAACAACGATTTTGTCTTGTGAATCGTAATAAATAATGTCGTTCGATAAAAATGGCGCTTAACGGCGTCAACAAAAGATTTAATAATAATATTTTTAACTAAGTAATCGTTAGAAACTTAAGTAATTATTTTGTATAAATTTTACTCCATTGAAATTAACTTTAATCTAACTTATTTTCCTCTTAAATTAAGATGAACAAATTTCGAATGAATCCAAAATCAAAATGTGTTAGTCCAACACATTTATGACCTTTAGGTATAGGTGGGTGGTTTAAAGAGGTGGGGTCTCATATCCACGTGTTTGCTTAAAGTTTGACCTTGATGGCATGATTAGGTAAATACATACACATACACATACACATATACATATATTTAATTATATGTTCATGGCATTCACAAAGTGAAAGTGGGGTTTAACTTGCAGTGGGAAAAGAGTAATGGGTCCTTTGTCTCATAATATTCCATCAATGAGCCTTTGAGGGAAGTTTTCATTATCATAAAATGATCGATTGCAAATTTGAACTTAAAGGGAAAGGGGCCTCTTGGGATTATTATATGTGGAATTAGTCCACTTTGGAGAGTGAAAAGGGGAGATCCTTGTGTTTAACTTTACCAAATCTTTACAAAATGGGGTCTGATAATAATGTTTATCTATTATTGGTTTGAGTTGAATGGCATGAAAAGGCCACCAACTAGAGGAAACAACTTTTCCCCTACATAGGAGCAAAAGCTTCTCTTTTGATTAAGTTAAATGAAAAATTATTGTTGCTCTAAAGATGTAAGGTGCGATTCTTATTGCTTTATTCCTTTTGAGGGATTAATTTTTTCCATCACATATCATCAAGAGTAATTAAATCGTTAAAAGAAAAATATACACATAAGAATATACAAGATTTATAGAATTCCGTTTCAATATGAGACTACATTATCCTCCACCGCTGTAGTAATTAGCTATGATAAAAAAAATGTGTATAAGATAAAATTGAATATCTTCTCTCTCTCTCTACAAAGCCCTAATTGAAATTACAAGTATGAAATTTCTAAATTATCCTTAGTAAAATTCCTAATATATCCTTTAAGAGGTCGATCCACGTACTGGTTCCGAACAACGACAATAATTAAGTTTTATATCTTAGAGCTTATTTGAGAGGAATTAAAATTCAATTAAAATTGAAAATATAACCGTTATTGGGTCACACTCGTCTAATAAAAGTTAACAATAACGGTTAATTTTTCAATTTTAATCTCTATCAAACACACTCTCAATAACATTTTATGGGACTCGTCAACTTTTATCAATTTTTGACCCCGTCACACAATCCTTAGTACTCGAGTCTTTATAATTTGGTTTTATTGACTGTCATTAAAATATATTTGGACTAGAGTTCACAACAAAGTAAATTTACTTCTATGTCAAAGGCTAATAATTTTCAACGTAAATCATTTTTATTAGAAAACTTGAAAATAAGAAAGTGAGGGCACACCCTAAATCGCCGCCATCACTGCAATAATCATGTGGCTTATTCAAAGTCAAGGAAATTCGGTTCAGATATTTACGCCAGCACAGTCGATAGAACTATTTCAGCGTTGACCATCTGACTTCTTGGGAGCTTTACTAATTTGAATTGACTTGCTAATTCCGTTCACAATGCTGTGAACGAGTTGAATTGAGCTGATTCACGAGCCAAAACTCGAAGATCGGGGTCGACTCAAGTCAAAATAGTTCAGACTTTCTTTTACCGAAATCCAGCTTTTGCTCGGTCAAAAAATCTTGACTTGATTTGAGCTTTCGACTTGGACCTTAGTGAGCCAGCTCGCTTTTTTTTTTTTTTTTGTTTTTTTCCCCTAAATACGTGACAAATCTAAATTTTTTAAAAAGAATTTAAAATTTGGGCAATTTATATGAATTATAAATTAAATAAAAGTTACAACACTCCTCATTTTTTCAGACTTTAGACCATAAACAATCAATGTAAACTGACTGGTTTCGCTTCGCAATTTCTTAATATATGTCTATTCAAATGCGTTGTGCTTGAACCAAGCTTCCAACTAAGTTCTTTGCCATAATTTATATGGTACCCCTCCACTCTCCAGTTGTTTCTTATAATCATGGAGCCATTTGCAAACTTAGCACTTTATGGACTCAAATCGTTATCTCGTGCTTAGTTTGAAAAGTTTTCTACTATTGTCGCCTCTCTTGATTTTTCATCCAGACAACCATGATTCTGTTCTATTTGTTTGGTGCACATCGACAACTTGCATTGTTCTTTCTTTACATGCTAATAACATGATCATTATTAGTGATGATATTGATGGGATTGTTGTTCGAAGTCAAAACTAGCTCGTTAATTTGGAATGAAAAACTTGGGCTCCCTACGTTACATCTTGGGTATAGAGATTTCTTATTCTCCTAAGGGTTACCTTCTATCTCAATATAAGTATGTACATGTAGACTACTAAAATTGTTTGGTTATATTGGTTACTTGTAGATATGAGAGTTATTCTTTCCACTCCGACTCCTATGTATTATTATGATAATAAAAATGTTATTCAGATATCTCACAACTCCGTGTTTCACGAGTAGATGAATCAAATTAAAATTGATTGTCCTATCATTCGTCACCACCTTCAACATGGCACCTTACTTTACCCTTTGTTCCTTCTTCGATGCAACTAGCTGATTTTTTTTTTTCATGAAATCGCACCTCATTCAGCGTTTTCATTTTTTTATCAACAAACTCTCACTACTATTTGTTGTCGTATCATGAGTTTGAGAGGAAATGTTAGCTAAGTTTATATTATTTCATATTGTGAAAGGGTAGGATGGTAGTTTTAATTATTAGGGTAGTTTAGTCATTTTGTTATTAGACCATTTGCTCTTGCAGTCACTCTTTTGTATTAACTTTTGCTCATTTGGTGATTGGCTGGCCCTGGCCTTCCTTTTGTTTTCTTCTTCTTCTTCCATATTGCTTGCAATCACAAAATTCACAGTATTGACATAGGAGTAATTGAAAATTTCTTTGAAATATTGTCTCAAAATTGTTAGTGAGGAGTGCCTTGCAATAACTCGAAGCAACTTGAACAAAAAATCCGAAGTACATTTCAAGTCATATATTAGCGCTCTCATTAACCTTACCTACGAGTTCAAGAGGAACGAAATTTGCCTCGAGGATACAATGAAATGCTTAGAAGGTGTTTCACGGGTCTATGCACTTAACGATGACAAATCGAACAACAAGTATGTATAGAAAATATATGAGAGTTTTTGTAATTTGGTTCTACAATATTCCAGAGAAAAATTTGTAACTGGAAATAAAATATGAATGCTAATTTTTTTTAATGAAGAATATCAGAAGAAGAAAGTAAGTCTCTATTTGACGCTTTCTTTTTTGGCTAGTGATTGTTTCTGTGCCATTGAGGGCAACGTTGTAATTTGAAATTTTGTCGTTGAGGACATGAATGAAAATCAAATTTCAACCGTTGCAAGTCCAGTGCAAAAAAATTGCGACTGTGTGGGTAGGTACTTTTTAATTAATATGCCACTGTTGAAAAAATTGAGAAAAGTTTATAATAACAAATAAAGGCTATCAAACAGGGGCTAAATATCATTATTATGTGTTTCCATCGAAGAATCGTCGATTTTGTCTAAAGCAACGGTGCAATTTCACCATTGCAACGGTCCAAATTTGGCTTTTAAGCCCGCCCAGACACAGTCTAAAGATTGTTAATACACCTCTTTCAACGAGTAACAACACTCCACAAGGGTCTTGGCATTTTGAATTTCAAATTACATAAAAGGGGCCAAAAATCATTTAGCGGTGCACGTTCTGGTTTTCCATTGCTTTGGCAACCTCACACTGCAATCCGAGGTCAACAACTGACGACGACTGGCAACATCAAAATACATTCCAAGATTGCCATATAAACAGTAGGATTCCCTGCTGGTTATGAGATACATCTTCGCCACCTTGAGTGGGCTAGGCCAATCAAAATTTGTCATGCCAACGTAGTCTAACCCATACAATATTCTTTGATTCATCGCATCATGTCTAAACCACATTATTTTAAAAGATCTTTTTCAACAAAATCATACACCTACAATATAATATGTGGGTTAGTGGCACAAGTAGCCGCGGGATGAGATCAGCCAAGTGATTCACCTAATCTTCCCTAGGATGCTCTCTCCATCTCTCCAAATGTGCAAAAAGATCTCCAAACATTCTAGGTTAGAATTAGATCAAAGTATAAAATCCAGAACTATTTTACCTTCGATCATCATCTAAAGATTAGTCTCACACTTCTTTGATAATGCGGGAATACTTTCTAAAAAGCCGTAATCACTTACAGAAGAGTAGAATTTATGAAAAGACATTTCGTTTTAAACGTAGTGTTATCAAGGTAACCCAAGTACCCTTTTTTTTTTTTTTTTTAACTTGGTAAGTCATGTTTGGTTAAGCCTAAAAATTTTGTTGTAACTTATAAATAAAAATTAATTTATGTAAAAGCATAAATCAACTTTTATATTATTCAAACATATTTAGGAATAAACGTGCATTGCACGTTATTATGAAATGTTTAATAAGTGTTGTAAAAATAATATTTGAATATATGTGAATGTTAATTAATTTAAAATTAATATTATGGAATATATACCTGACAATGAATATTAAATCATTTATTTAATTTTCAATTAAGTAAATTATGTTAATTAGCATACATGGATGTGAATAATGAAATATATTTTTGAATGTAAAATTCTAATTAACTTATAGTTAGAATTAATAACACTGAAATGCATAAATGAAAATGAATATTAATTAAATGAACATGAATGTTAATTAATTGAGAATTAACAATAGAAAATTCATACATTAATGACTCACACAAGTGAATATTAATTAATTGAGAATTAACAATAGAAAATTCATACATTAATGTACGTGTACTAAAATGTTAAATAAATTAAATATATATTGAAAAACAAAAAATAAGATATTGTTAAAATAATTGAATCGTTCAAAAAATAATTCTAACTTGATGTGACATTTAATATATCAGTTATACTACATGTACATAAAAAAAATTGATAGAGCATTTACAGAACAACACTTGACAAATTTTCATTTATAGATACGCCAACCACATTATCACGGTTTAACAAGTTAATAGAAAATGTGATGAAATTTTAGTAAGATTAATCAAGATTCAACTTATTTTTTTTAAAAAAAAGTTAAAAACGAAGAGAAACAGTGGATAAATACTGTAAATTTCCATTTGTTTATGGAAATTGCGGAGTTCAAGAAAAAAATGTAAACAAAAAGGTGATGCAGAGACACGTGAGTGAATGATCTTTATTTTAAAGAATTAATTTTTAAAATTATACTCTAAGAGACTCTTTAAATTAACATTTTAAAATTAAGAGTAAATTTGGCTCTCCAAATTTAAAAAATCAAATTCACTCTCCATAATTAAATACATATGTAGAAAAATAATCTAATAATTCGAAAGAAAGCTAATAAAATAATAATAATAATAATTTGTTTTGGGAGTAGGCTAACATTGGTAAAATATGCTCTTTAAAAATAAAAAATCTCTTGGATATACTCAGCGTTCTAAAAGACGTAATTCCCAACGATACGTAAATGTTAAACTATGAGCTGACGAGTTTAGGCGAAACATAGACGTAAAAAAACGTAAAAGGATATTTTCTTATTTTAATATTATTTTAATTTTTTATCAATCTGTAAATCAACTTTTAAATTTCAACTTAAAAAAATTGTGAGAAAATTTTAAAAAAATACAAAGAGCCCTTTTGATTCTCATTATTGTAGAATGAGAATGAAAAATATAACCGTTATTGAGCTCCACACAAGATATAAAAATTCAAAATTGATGGCTTGATGTGATGAATAACGGTCATATTTTTTATTTTTATGAATGAAAAATGAAAAACAAATGGGGGGACAAAAAAGAGATAATAATTGCGTCTAAGAATGTATTAGTGGTCAACGATTGTCATTGGCAGCGTCAAGCCAATTGACTTGACGTTTACATTGCGCATCATGTCTAAGCAACGTCTAGATGCTTCTTTAGAACGCTGAATGTGTACTTAAAAAATATGAAAATCGCAATCTACTCTCCTTGTGTCTCTTTATTTATTAGCCTTTTTCATTTCTTGCACACTTGGAAGGAAAGGACCGTCTCGTTCTCCCTTCACCTTCAATATTTCACGGGAATCTAGTGTCCACTCCACTTTAGCACGTGAGAACTCACGATACTGTTTCAAATGAAAAAATCTGCATTTTATTTTTCTTTTCCCTTTTCTTTTAAATGATCATAATAATTATAGGCATAAAGGGTTGAAAAAGTCGTGTGTAGGCTTGTAAAACGCGTAAAAGGCTAGTGAAAGCGTGCGTTACAAAAAGGGAATATGATGATGATTTTTGTTTGTGAAGACTTCGCAAAAAGTAGTGAGAAAATTATAAAGTTAGGAATCCCAAAAGTTAATCATTTAGTACAATTTTTATTTTTTATTTTTTATTTTTAACGAGTAAAAAATCATGTAGGGCCCATCAACCTTTTCACATACAAAGCTAAGACATGTTTGGTAGGAATTAAAATCATATTTTTAATAGATTTTGATAGAAAATAATGAAATGTGTGATCGAAAAGTTGTGAAATCCATGAAATATGTGGTTGAAATTAATTATTGATTTTAAATTAAATTAAAATTTAGATTTTAATAGGTACCAAACTGGGGCTAAGTGTTTTTGTTAAAAGTATTTAAATATAATTTAATTATAATTAGACTTCTATGTGCATTTGCCCCATGTTGAAACTTTTGGTTATTTCCTTTCGGTTTAATTATCTCGTCGGTCACTTAACTTAGTGTAAAATTTTTAGGAGGTCGCTAAATTTCAAAAGTTTTCTCAGTCACTGAACTTTATAAAAGTTTCCTCATTAGCCGTTGAGTGGTGAATGAGATTACATTTTGTAAAACTTAGTGATTAACAAGAAAACTTTTGAATTTGTCAATGATGAATGTGATCATATTTGTAAAGTTTAGTGAGCAGCGATGAAACTTTTGAAATGCAGTGACCCCAAAGAAACCTTGTACAAATTTTAGTGATCAATCAGGTAATTTATCAATCTTTATGTTTAGTTTAGCTTTTTATTTATTTTTTACTCGTGCCCTACAATATTTTATTTACTCTAACATTGTCAAACTCGGAAAAAAAATAGTCTTTATCTCGAGGATAATCGGTAATGTTGTCTGTTGACCTCTCTAAGATCAAGTAGAGAATAGCGAGCCATGCAATCAACTCTTTCGGAAGAGAACCCCTTCAGCATTGATCGTTTCATAGTATTCAACTTTGAAATTCATACACATCTTCTACCAAGAATATAATAATTCTTTTGTTTTTATTCACGTGTCTTAAGAAAAAGATGATTGAAGCTAAAGCAGCTCATAGAACCGTCATTTATCGTCTCCTTAATTTTAGAGAAGTCAACAGACAACCTAGTCTGTTATCTCTGAAATAAAAGGCTACTCTTTTTTCTAAGTTTGAGGATTTTTGAGAGGATAAAATTGTAGAATGGGAGTATAGAAGAAGAAGGGGGAAAAAGAAAAGACCAAAAAAACAAAATGATTGATTAATTACATTATTGGTCAGTGAACTTTGCATAAGGTTTTCATAGGGTCATTGAATCTCAAATGTTTACCGTCAATCACCGAACTTTATAAATGTTACTGAGTAATGAATGTGATTACATTTTATAAAGCTCAGTGACTAACAAGAAATTTTTTAAAGTTCTTAGTGTTGAGTGAGATTTGTAAAGTTTAGTGACTAATGAAAAAATTGTTGAAGTTCAGTAACTTTTTGAAAAGATTACGTAAAGTTCAATTGCCAAGTAATTAACCCTTCCCTTTTCCTATGTACATCTACCTCTGTGTGCTTGCGTGCAATTTTAAATTTAGGGACGATAAAATGTCTTATCTCACACTATTCTACTCTCCACACCGTGCTAGGAAATCAAAGGAGATGAGGAATATGGTCTCCAACCCAATACTTTTTTTGAATCATCGTTCAACTGTCATTTCTACTAGTTTAAAGTAACTTTTTTTATTATATCATCTTATGGATATTTCGAAAGTTAGAAGGAAGTTATAATTAATGAGAGGTGGGTTCATAATTTCATATTGATAAAGAAGTAAAGAGGGCCTTTGGGCACCATTTTTTGCTCATTATTAGAAGAAAATAGCTGTAAAATGAAAGTTATGAGATAAAAAGTCAAAAAAAGAGGCTAAGTGGGACTCAGAAACGGTAACTTTTCTTCTAAAAATGAAGTGTAAAATGGCAAACAAACATGTCTTATTTATTGTTGTAGATTTTCGCAAGAAAAAAGAAAAGAGGAGAGAAATCTTTCGGATAATTGTTACTACGTCATTATCAAATACGCTCGATTCCATTTCTATTTTGAAATATGCCATTGTCATTTGAGGACAAAAAAGAGTGGCACGTAGAACATGAGAAAGAAGGCCTTAATTACAGATCCAATACTTCTTGTGCAAAGAGTTGAAGTTAAAGAATAGATCGACAAATGAGTTTAAAAGTAATTTTCAAATTAATAAAACGAGTTTAAAAGTAATTTTTTACTTTCAAAATTTTATTTAAACTTCTCAAAAAGTAAAGCCAAACGTATCCTTAAAAGCCAGAGAGAAAAAAGAAAAAAGAAAAAAAATAATAAAAATAAAAAGTAAACAAAAGGTGATAGTCGTGCAATGCCTTTTTGCAGCAGTTGCGTGTGAAAAGCAGAAAATTGGTTTAAAGGCAAACAGGGCTGCTTAATTATTTCCTTCTCTCACACTAATTACATGCGCGTACAATCCACTCATAAAACAACAAACGACGCGTAGTAAAACGCGCGAATGTTGTGAATGGGCTTTCACTCAAGTCAATCAACAGAAAGAGGAACCTAAAATGAAACAAGAAGTGAGCTAAAAAGGCAGTGAATCCATAGAGAGAGAGTTAAAAAGTTGGAGAAGTAAGAGAGAGAAACTTAATTAAAATATTAATAAATTTTACTTTAATTATCCTTTTTTAAAATAAACAAATAGAATATACTATTAATTAAATATCCTAAAAAAAAGATTACACAAAAAGTAGAGCAGGTAAGATTAGCATCAAATTGAAAGTACATTCATGTCCCTAGTTTCCATAAATTCCTTTGCTCCATACTTTCTCTATCTAACACGCGCTCTTTCTCTGACAACTTTTTTTTTTTTTTTT
>OU503054.1:18987168-19011771 GCA_912172775.2 Fraxinus pennsylvanica
ACAAAAAAAAAAAAAAAAGATACGTGGTGCAACAGCATTTGACAGTGTGAAAAAATTTCACTGATATGGTCCATATGGATTAAAAAGAGGGAGATATGTGGTGCAACATCATTTGACAGTTTGAGAGAAAAAACGTAGGCACACCACTCCGTTTGGTTCTCTCACAGCAAGTTATTCACGCCGGGCATATTACTTGTTGACTGGTTGAGTAGTAGGCAATTTGGTGTATTCGATGCTTCCATATAATTCAATCTCTTCACCATGGCTCTTCTTGCACTGGAAGTACAAAACTGTATATGCCATGTCCCATAAAATCTTCCCCAAAGAAGAAATGATCAACACTATTAAGTTCCCATAAATTGCTGAATTAAATGTTCCCTTGTTACCTTGTATCCTCCTGTAACCTAGGTATACACTTAAAAAAAGCAGGTTGCAACATGTATTTAGCATAATACCATGTAACTTCTTGCCCTTAACAATTGTAGCCGCTTTTCCTAATGCTTCCATTCCATAACAATTTTCCTCAAGTGCTGAAACCACAATTGCTAAGTTCCAAACCACTGCCAAATAGAGATAGTAAACCGAAGCCAAAATCCCGAGCAAAAGAGCTGCTAAAATGGTGGCAAGATTAGCAGACATTAAGAAAGGAGCAACCAATGACAAAAATAAGAACAAGTAACCTATTGCATGGAGTTTTATATAGAATCCTGTTAAAAATACCCTTTTACATGTTTTCACTATCCTTGAACACAGATCTTTCAAGGATATTGTCTGGTTTTTATAAGACATGGCTGATACTAGTACTGTTGCAGTGGTAGAGAAAATTGAGAAAATGAAGGAAGCAATATAGAAAGCCATTTGCACAGTCAGGAGAAGGGCAAAATCTTCTCTGAGACGGTCTACTTGGCCAAGTAGCTGGGTAAGAGGCGAGGTAGTATCCGGTGTAAACGGGCTCTGATCCGGATCAACAGACCTAGGATCTGGCATGAAAGAATTCTTGATAATGACAAACACATCAAGAAATAAGGATTTGAGGGAGAAGCTGAGCAACAAGAAAGAGATCGAATATAAGACTAAAGAAAGTACAACTATTAATGCCATGAGCTTCCCATTTTTTGGCAAAAGCTTGAAAGATTCCTTTAGAATCACCAAGAAACCGAAAAATTCATAGATATCCATGACACTTATAGTGTTCTGTAGCTATATGAACAACCCCTTATATGCTTTACCCTGAGAAATGCTCTAGCTATTTTATAGAGGCGACACATAAAGAAGTTAGTTTGAAATGGTCCAAATTTTTCTGCTTGTCAAGCAAGATTAGTACTGAAAAATAATGTTTATATGTAATGGACAATTTCTTGTATGCCTTTAGTGTTGACTTTTTAATTAAAATAATATATATATAGCTATATACATAAATTAAATATGTGTATTATATGATAATGATATAGACGCATACATTTTTTATTGATCAACCGTGTTTAATAAATATATATTAAGTTGTTTAATTTAAAAATTAAATAAAGATTCAATTTCGATCAAACTTCCATGTGGTTTGACTTAGCAAAAGTAAGTCGATAACCTGGCTAATTGCAGGTTGAATATTTCAAAGATTCTATATCACGGTTGCATATTTCAATTATTCTTATCTGAATAATGAAAATTACAGGTTGCATATTTCAATGATTCTCGTGTTCAATTTATAATTATTTCACTAATCCTCCACTATTTTGTAAAGAATTGGCTAGCAAAACAAGATGTGAAGTCTTGTAGTACTCTTATAGGCTTTTAGAGGCTGTTTAAATGTTTTGAAGTATACGACTTTCCAAAAATCTTAAAATGTTACGGGTATCCAAAATGTAAATGACTTTTAATAAATTTTTTCATTTACTAACTTTTAAGCAAAAGTATAAATTCAAAACCTCATAAAAACTCGTTCATTCACCCACAAGTTTTGAAAGACTTTCACAAAAAAAGAAAAAGAAAAATTGTTTTTCAATCTATAATATTTCTATTTCCTCTTTCAGTCTACAAACACCCAGAGTCATCATGCAAAAAGTCTTATTTTTCCTTTTCTTCAACCTCTTATTTTTTTTCATTATTATTATTTTAATATTTTCATTTTCTTTCTCTCTCTTTTCTTTTCCATCATTTTCTAATCGGGTTAATTTCACAAACGGTCACTGAGATTGCATCAAAATAACAAAACGGTCACTGAAGTTTAAAAATTGCACTAACGATCACTCAAGTATCAGCCGATTTCAAGAATGGTCACTGAATGACCAAATGAGTTGAAACTTGAACCATGAGGACCTACATCGCAAATTTGACAAGAGCCATTTTTTGCCATTTTCCCGGCAATTGTGCAACCGAATTCTGGCGCCGGCCAACCTTCTAAGCCGCCGAAAATTAGCACCAGTCGAAAGCACTCATCTTCAAAACCGCTGGAAATTAGTACCATTCGAAAGCACTCCTCTTCCTCTTCAATTAACATCCAACAGCGCCCAATTTCATCAACTTATGTAATCGGAATCGACGCTCAAAGTTCACTGCCCATAAACCTGAAAATCACCAAATAAGTCGAGCTCTGGTTGGAATTGGCCATGACCCATACCTGGGAAAGCTGCTCTAGGTAAAGAGGATCAAATCCCAGGTGATCCGCGATCGGGGATTGGTCGAACGGCTCCAGAATTTTGGTTTTTAGAAGACGGTGTCGCAACATTCGCGACTGGTGAGGAACTTGCTGCACAATTAAAATTTTCTGATGTTTTTTGTGTTAAATTGGAGCCATCGACGTGGTCGTCTGGTGATGGTGTAGCTTGCCTAGGTATGGGTCATGGCCAATTTCGACTGGAGCTTGACTTATTTGACGATTTTCAAATTTATGGGTAGTGAACTTTGAGCATCGATTCCGATTACAATAGTTGATGAAATTGGGAGATGTTGGATGCTAATTGAAGAGGAAGAGGAGTGCTTTCGAATGGTACTAATTTCCACCCTGAGCTCGAGTTATTGGCCATTTTTAGATCTTCCGGCAGTGAACTTTTGAGCATCGATTCCGATTACATAACTTGATGAAATTGGGAGAGGTTGGAGGCTAATTGAAGAGGAAGAGGAGTGCTTTCGACCGGTGCTAATTTCTGGCGGCTTAGGAGGTCAGAGGGCGCTAGAATTTGGTTGTAAAATCGTCGAAAAAATGGCAAAAAATGGCTCTTGTCAAATTTGCGATGTAGGTCCTCATGGTTCAAGCTTCAACTCATTTGGTCCTTCAGTGACCATTCTTGAAATCGACTGATACTTGAGTGACCGTTAGTGCACTTTTTAAACTTCAGTGACCGTTTTATTATTTTGATGTAATTTCAGTGACCGTTTGTGAAATTAACCATTTTCTAATATAATCTAACTACATATAAAAGAGGGAGATTTCCATTTACTCTTCACAAGCTGACTCCCCTCAGCCGTTCCATTCAGGCGTTTGAAAGTCAATTAACCCCACTGCCTTCTAATCGTGCTTTGTCGTCTCCATCCTCTGCTTTACCTAGCGGAAAAAGATCTAAGGTTAAGGTTTTTTCAATTTTTTAATTTTAAAAATTTAGGAATTTCCTGGTTTTTTTGTTGTCGTGTAAGTTTTGAATGATTTTGAGTTTTGAGTTGTTGGTTGGACTTAGGCGACGGACGCATCGTTTTCATCAACGAATGATTCACCAGCGGTGGATGAATTGGTAAGTGAGGTTGTGGCTAAGGAATCAGCGAGGGATGAGGTTCGATCTGTTGATCTAGCTAGGGTGGTGGTGCGAAGAAGTCGGATGTGGAGAAATCGCCGAGGCGACGGTGGAAGGTGTGCCTCTGAATTTTCCGATAACTATATTTGTGATCGTCTCTTTGTACTTGCTTTGACTTGATATAGTCGCTGATATTTTCTTTGTTTTTAGCCAATTTTTAATTTTATTTATCATTTTTTAAAACTTTTTTGGTCGTAGATATAGGTGTTTCTCTAACTGACACGGAGAAAGCAAAATTGAATGGGTCAGCAGCGAATTGAGGAAAGAAGGGGCAACTAAAATCACATACTGAGGATGCATGGGGGAAACTTCTTTCTCGATCCTCACAAGTAGATTTACACTTTTCACTCAGTCTCATCACTTATATATTTATAAAACTGTGTTTTTTGTGGTACTAAGCTGTTACAATAACTATAGCAAACTGATATCTATCTGGATAAATATGGGAACAACGTCATTGTATTTTTCCTGCCACTTCATTTGAGTGCAATGATATAGTGGGCTAAAATCCTTGGATTTACATACATAACAATATAGACTTATAGGTCAACCTATGAAAAGTGATTGGATTTTGAGTACAACAGAGTTTAATTTTCCTGAACGATTAAATAGGATTGTATCTTATTCAATTTTATTTTCCTTTCATTTGTTGCATCTTTTCCAAGTGAATGATATTGAAACTTGAATAGAGCATTAATGAAGAAATAATGACAGTGAAAAGGTTTAGTGTTTAATATGGCTAAATCTTGTATGAAGGCCATTAATTCCATGAGAGAAAAGAATTTGGTTTCTATTAGTGCCTGCATTATTTAACCATCTATTAAAGCATTTTGAATGTTTTAACTTCAAAGGAAAAGGAAATCTGGAGATAAAAGAATAAAAATCACAGATGTAACTAGACGTATAAAAGAAAGTGGATATTGATGCATCGTGTTGCAGGTCTTGAGTTACAAGATGTTGCTGTTGTAATATTGCTACTTCACCTTGCAGGGGGTAATTGCACATCAACTTTAGGAGGCTAGGGCACTTGTGACTCTTGTTCTATTTTGTATCTCCAATTTTTACTTTTAGTTTTAAAGGTTGGGACGTGTTTGAAATAGTCCAAGAAAGCTTAAAACATTGCAGACTATCTAAAAGCCATCCCCAAAAGCTAAGGCACTAAAGAACTGAACCCAGAAATGTCAAGATTGAGAAGTGCACGACTTAAGGCTTCTGAGGCGCATGTCTCAAGAAGTCAAAGCTTGCAATCTGACACTTAATGTAATCTTTGAGACTCTTAATGAAGGTGTTGCATGAAGCCAATTCAAGGTGTAACGTCGATAAATGTAGTTACAAAAATATAAGATTTTATTTTGGCAGATCGTTGGCGTTTACTGCATCCGATGCCCGTTTTGAGATCAGTGATTAGCTTACTTTTTGGTGTTTTTATGGAGTAATTTTTTCTAGGTTCATATTTACATTATTGAGCTCACATTTTTACAATTTTTTTTTTTTAAAATTGCTGGTGGGTTCTTCAGTATATAAGCTTTTTAAAGGTTACTTATTGAAATTCAAAATCTTATTTGGAGTTCCAAATTTAGATTTATTTTTTTAAGTCTATTTATGAGTAGAGATTCAACATAGTTTCATTTGATAAATTACGATATGTTCAATTCAGTTTGTTATTGTAAATTGAGATTTATTTACTGAGATGAGCATTTTTTTCATTGCTAACCCATTAGATCTTTTTCGCAGAATTTGTGACTAAGAAAGAAAATGTCGAGTGGGGGAACACAGAATAGTTAATGGGGTTTTTTTTACAGATTTAAATCCCAATGGGTAGTAAAGGATAAAAGTTGATGATTTAAGTTGTCACAATGACACACCCCTTGCTACTGGTTGGCGTGGTGAATCTGAATTGGAAAGCCAAGAAGCCTGCTAAAAAATGGTGGATTATTCAGATCGATTCTCAATAAAATAGTATGCTTGCAGCAAAAGCACTTTTGGACAAAAGCAAATGTCACATTAGCTGAACTAAACCAACCACTATGGTATCTATCATATGACAATTGCAATAAATCTGCAAGTACAGCTGTCAATTAAACTTATTTCTGTAGATTTTGAAAGCACAGTTACGCTACACCAACTCCAAGGTAAGATCATAACCATGTCACAAATACATCATCTATATGAATAAATGCATTATTTATTATCTAATGATCATCAAACACACCCGAAAACACTAACAATGATTCCACTTCCATTCTATTAGAGCAAGAGAAGTTGTTCTATTACAAGATTCCACATGCTCAATCATAGCATCAATTATTGGAAATCCAGCTGAAACATTCCTCAAATGCCCAGCAACAGAACTCATGAAACAAAGCTATGAGGTACCTATCTCAAAATTACATTTTCATACCTGCATTTCCCCCCTAGTAAATGTACTACTAACTACTTTTGATAAACGTCCAAATAGGAACATATGGAAAATATCTCTAAAATTCAAACTACTACTACTACTACTACTACTACTACTACTACTACTACTACTACTACAGATTAGCACATCTTATACATCAAAACTGTAAATATAGAAACAACCACCACCAAGGCACCATACGAAGTCAACGTCATCCTCGACTCACACCTCCAAGATGAACACCATTTACCTACCAACGTCATACATCCAGGCACTTCACAAACAACTCTTCAACTGACAAGTTCAAACACCACACCAACAAATAGCCCCACAACTTAGACAATGTTTATATATGAAGCTCACAAACATGCTGACAAAAAACAAAAGCAATAGTAGTTGTTCAAGACTTGAAAATAGTTGTTTTGTATCTCTTTTGCATGTTTCTCTATATAGTCCACCAACCCTGATTCCTACCATCTCTATTTGCCTTACTACATTTTGCCCATAGTACATATTAACATTTTAGAGTCCATGTCGAAGCCACGTGTATGGCATGTAAAAGCTCTGTGTATGTCATGTCAGCTTTTTGCCTCATATTACTTCCACCAGTGCAAGTACTTGTAGATGGATATTTTATGTAATCCAGTGTAATCATCCTTCTAACAAGCTCGATCTCCCATTGAGATACCTCGTAAATAAGTTCTCATATTATTTCTTACACTGTATCCCCTACTACACGTGCAACGCATGTTCACTCACTAGTTCTAATAAAAAAAGATTAATTAGGAAATAAAAATTCTTTGAAAATTTTTATATCTTTGTTTTTTCATTGTTTCCTTAACTTCTTATAAGATTTAACCCATTGTAAATCTTAGCTTCTCGTTTCTCACTTACATGTTTTTTATAATATCACTTAAGTCCTTTGTCAAAAGGAGAAGGTAAGACTTAAGAGATTGATCTAAGGATCAACGGGTCCAGTTGAGACCTATTCTCAGAAATATGAAGTTTGATTTGAATGTATTTCGTTGTACGAGCATCATATCTTTCAATCCATTATAAGTCTTCTCAGACTTGAAGAGTTCGGACCGGATTGGATAATAGGACCACACGTGCTCTTTCTGTAAATCATAGATACTCTTAACTATTTGAAGATTGCTTTCACCTTGATTCCAGAAACTTATAAATTTGCACTCCATTTCTTACTGGATATGATCATGAACAATAACATTTAATGAGCAGAATACAATCCATGGAATTCTTAAGAAGAGATGACATAGCATAGCATCAAGTTGATATGCCTCTATTTTTTTCTTAAATCTTGATTATTGCCCTTCTCATGAATAGTGTTTGTAATCCGAGCGTTCAAATGAAAAAAAATTGTGCTACCATCGTACTAAGGCCATACTATGAGGGTACACTTTGACCACTTTTGCTCATATTGGGCCACATGAGGAGAATAGATTTGATCTCAATCGAGATAGACTTTCAATTAAATTAGGAATACTAATCAATATAAATGATTTCAATTTGTCACTTTAATTGTTACACAAAAAAATGAAATAATAAGGAGGATTCGACATCTTAGCAATGCATCCCATATATTTGAAAAATTACATTTACTTATTTTCATTTGTTTAATTGATAATTTAGATATTAATATAGAAAAAATCACAAAATTTGTTCGCTNATTTGTTTAATTGATAATTTAGGTATTAATATAGAAAAAATCACAAAATTTGTTCGCTAATTTTAACTCGGTCAAACACATAGTTCTCGTGGATTCGACATTCCATCAATCATTTTATTACTTGACCACAATTCCATGCACTGACGAGTTTTCAAAGGATCAATTAATATAAACCTCAAAATATCTTAATCTGTTGATAACTTGCAAAACTATGAACCAATTAACCGAAAAGATCGTATTGGCAATACACTAATTTTTGTGCGATTGAATAATAGACGGTTGAGAATGTTACAAATAATTGACTTGTTGAGCGGCCTTAATTGGTGGAAATCGTGTGTCATATTAAAGTTGCAATTTTCATTGAAGTAGCATTATCGAAAACACGTTTTTACTAATGGAGTGGATGCGTGAGATGCGGCCAAGTGTTACCTTCTATACCGTTGGGATGAGTGGACCTTTTGGTGGCTTCTTTTGACGAATCTGAAAGGCTGCTTTGTGGATGGTTGTATACATTCGTCTATGTTTACTCTCTATCACGACTATTGTTTTTTGGATTTCTGAAAATCTCTCTTTAGATTTTCTTCTTCTTCTTGAGTGACGAGTTGTCTATAAATCTAAGTTATATGTGGTTTGTTATGTTCTTCAGTGAACATCAACTCCGACAGAGATTTTGGTTTCGGTTTCTGAAAGTTGTAATTTTGGACGATCTGGTTTCTATTATAGTGCAGCGGTTCCTTCCAACAATGAAAACTCAAAAAGAAGATTAGGAATTTTAAAATCTTGTATTCTTGAGATCTTTTTTTAATTTCTTGCTTTACTATATTCATCAATTGGTGAAACTAAATTCTTATTTTGTGAAGTATGCGCATTACACAAATAATTTGAAATCGACTATAAAAATTCTTTCTTTGACATTGACTAATACATTACTAGATTTAAGACATTTTACTTATTTATAACATATTAATTTTTGTCCGGTTTAATAATAGGCCGTTTCGAATTAACTTGATACATTGCTATACTTACTCAGTGGTTGAGTAGAGGATAATTTGGTGCATTCTATGATCCTGTAGAATTCAATTTCTTCACCATAGCTCTTCTTACATCGGAAGTATAATACCGTATATGCCACGTTTGGAAAAAAATTTCCCAAAGAAAAGAATAACACCATAACCATCCATCAATGGTCCAATTCAATGACATCATACCGTAGCCAAGGAACAGAATCAAACCCAGCAGGTTGAAGCATATGTTTAGCATTAAACCATGCAATCTCTTGCCCTTGCCCTTAATAACTGAGGTAGCTTTTCCCAATGCCTCTATTCCACAACCTTCGTCGACTATAGATACCACAATAGCCAAGTTCCAGGCCACGGGCAAATATAAACAGCAAATAAAGCAGAAATAACTAGCAAGACGACGGCTAAAAGTAGACATGAATAAAGGAATAATCAATGCCACACCCAAGAACAGGTATGCCATTGCATGAAGTTTGGTATAGAATTCTGTTATTAGTGCCCTTTTCCATGTTCTAAGTGTACTTAAACATAGATCTTTCATGGATGATGTCTCGTCTTTATAAGACATAGCTGATACTAATACTGTTGCAGTAGTGGAGAAGTTCGGCACAATGAGAAAAGCAAGAAGGAAAGCCATTTGCACAGCCACAAAAGAGCAAAATCATCCCTGAGCCGTTCTACTCCAAGAAGTTCGGTTGGATTAGACCTGAAAGAAGTAGTATTCAATGTAAACGGGCTCTGATAAGCTACAAAGCTAGGATTCTTCATGTAGACCTCGACAATATCATTAAGCAAGAATTTGAAGGAGAAGGTGAAAGAAAAGAGCAAGATCGAATATAGGATTAGGGTAAGTATAATTATTGATGTCATGAGCTTTCCATTTTTCGGGAGAAGTTTCATAGATTCCTTTAGAATCGACAAGAAACTGAAAAACACATAGAATTCCATAACACCTTGAGAAGTGTTTAGAGCTATTGAAAACCTTGTATATATATAGAATAATGCCACTTTGTTAGAAAATAGTTTACATGATGATTGACATAATAGAGGCTTGTTTGGACCGGTTTAACACTACAACAAAACAGTCTACGGCAACGTTTGGACGTGTGTTGCAAATCAAGGTATTGTCGTAGAGTAGAGAGATGCGACAACGTTTTTTGAATGTTGCCGAAAGTCTTTGACAACGTTTAAAAAACGTTGCCATAGAGATTCGGCAACGTTTGGTAAATGTTGCGAAAGACAGCCTACGACAACGTTTGTCAAATATTGCTGTAGCTATCTACAGTAACGTTTGACAAACGTTGCGAAAATGTTGTTTTAATAACTACAATTTATGCAAATTGATTGGCAAAGAAGTTTCAAAATGAAATAAAATAGTAATGAAAAAAAACTCGATCATAAACGGAACACAGAATCTACTCTCTTTCTTCTTTCCAAATGCCTTCACGGCTGCAGCACGTTTTCAACAGTGCCAGCTCTCCAAAAGATCCTGCAATATATCGTTGTAGAACCCTAGGCACTTCTTTTTTCTCTTCCTATCACTACCAAGTCAGGACTGAAGCATTAGAAATTGAATGATATTAATAGTACAAGCTGATTTCAACTGAAACACTTCCAAGTTTAACTATTTTCAATATTTTCTTCCATAAGTTACACGATTCCTGATATTGACAATTAAAGAAATACAATATCATCACCTCAGTTGCTAAGACCTCAAATTCCCTATGAACAAAATAGACAAGAAATGAGGAAACACAATTTACATGACCATCATAATAAGAGTTACTTCATAACCAAAAAAATCACATCAGAGTCTTTCAAAGACCAAAACAATATGTGTAACGCCCCAAGTTCCTTAAATCCGAATTGCCACGTCATCTTCATTTGTAACTGAATTAACCAAAAAAATTTGCGAAAAATAACTAAATTTTAAACATGACATTTATAACGGTAAAATATCGTCAGCAACAAAACTCATCTGATTAACTTAAAAAATTTGATTAAACTTTAAATCTCGAATTTTTGCAAATAATTGAAATGACAAAGTACGTTAATAATATTCAAATACAAAATTTTTCGAATTTAAATAACTTCATCCATTAAATCGTTGCCACCACTGNTCATGCAAAATATATAGTGACATCATCATCATCATCATCATTGGCTCATTTTCTTGAAAATCATAGGCTCTTTAAAATCATAGGGTGTGGGGGGGCTCGTCTCATGCATTTAAACACATAAATTATGCATAACATCCTCATTTTATCTTATAAGAGATACTCGTCTCTTCTCATGCATTAAATCATGTAATTTATGACAAACATAACAACATTATATATATCATATGACATATTCTCATCTCATGCATCAAAGCATATAAAGCACGTAAATTCACATAATATATGCAATTATAATTTAAACTAATTAATGGGGGCGAGTCTACCTCAAATTATCTCGAGTCTCGTAAAAATTGGAGGGGGACATAACCTCAATCTTCTAATCGTCCGTACGTTTCATCTAACAAAAAATAGAAAATAGGTTTTTAATTAGTATTCCGAAATTCAAAGTTTTAAAGCGATAAAATAAAGTTTAGGGACCTAATTGGATATTTATTAAAACTGAATTTGACAAATCAAAGGGCTGAAACAACATTTTCAAAGTAATGGGGATAAATGCGGGAAATAGGAACTCTAGGGACTGATTTACTAATTATTGAAACTTTGGGATTGTAATAAATAATCTTCTCTCGGTCGAAATGAGAGAGAAAGGGAGTGAGAAATGATTTTTTTTTGTTATATTTTGATTTTAGAAATTACCTCCTAGCCCCCAAGTTTTAAAGTATTATTTTCAGTCCCCAGAGCTTCTGTTTTAAAGAAAGCAGCTCCTAAGGTTTCTGCTTTCTCATAGTTAGTCCCTGATTTCTACAAAAGTTTATTTCAATCATCAAAAGTCCAATTTCAGTTTCTTAAACTTCCAATTAAGTCCCTGAACTTATTTGTATCATTTTAAGTAAGGGCCTCTGCCCCCTTCCGCCAATCCGACCACCGACCGGACGGCCGGTGTCAGCACCACCGTCGCTTGGTGGCGCCTGTGTGTGGGTAGAGGTGGCTGGGTTTTGGTGCACGGATTGGAGGCTATGATGCTTGGAGGGTTCGGGTATGAGGTAAGTCTATGGGTTTTTTCTATTTTCTTGGTTTTTGTGTCTGTTGGGTGTGGTTTTGGGTTGGAAAAAGGGGGCTATCGAGTGGGTTGAAATGATGGCGGTTTCAGCTGGGATTTGCAGTCGGTTGGCTGGGGTGTTGTTGGTTGTAATCAATGATGGTGGGGGAAATTGCAAGTGAGTTTTGGCGTTGTTGGTTGCTCGGTGATGGTGGGGGAAATTGGGTTTTGGTTGGATTGGTGGTTTGACAGTGTCGTGAGTTGGTGATTGAATTCGTAGTGTCGTGAGTTTTTGGTGTTGTTGGTGCTAGAAATTGATGTTCTAGCATCAACATGAGTTTCCAAATTTGATGTTGTTGGTGCTAGAAATTGATTCTAGCATCAACATGAGTTTCCAAATTTGAGAGAGATGAAGATTCTTATCAAATGTGGTTTGATTGTGTGAATAGTGAGGAGAGGAGNTTCTTGATCGCTATAATATGCAAATCCAATAAAAATGATTATTTTACTTTCATTTAAGCAACTTTCAACAACTATTTCTCAATCAATTTCTCGACTCGTCTTATGAGGTTGATCCCAGATTACATGAAGAACAAAGTCTTATTGCCATTAAATTAGAGGTTTTCGCCACTATAATTGATGCATTACTAGATCTACTAGAAAACTCAAAGCAACTAGATCCCTTATAATCAAATAAGTCTCTGAATACCCACATCAAATTAAGGTGTATAACTGGTTCCTTGTAACACAAAGATCTAAAAGTACAATGAGATTAAGTGGAAAGAGCTAGAGAGATAAACAACAAGAGATATGCTCCATTTGCCACCATTCTTACTATATCATTCTCTATTAAATACTGAGAAATTAACCAAATCCTATCCAAAAAATAACTCAACAATTCTTCATAAATCCTGAAACCCAAGCTACTGCCTTAGCATCGACAACCCACAATCTATCACTTTCATCACCAAAACACCCCGTAAATCACAACTTCTCTCTTCAGACCCCAATTCATCGTCGGTTGCTCGTCGGGTCGAACACAATCATCGACGGTAGCCGCCCCATCCTCTCTAAAATAAACACAGAAGAACCCAACCCAAACAATAACCCCTGTCAGAAGTCAAATTAAATAATTAAACCGAAAAGCACAATTGAAGCTTATAAAGTGACCACTCTATAGAATCTACACATCCAAACTTACAGTAGTTTACGGAGGCGAAGCAGCTAATCTAGGGCTCGAAGTCGCGGGCACGGAGGCAAAGCAGGAATTGTCGAAGGATGAAGAAGGAAGAAGCCGAATTGTCGGCACCGAGCTACGACCCGAGGCTAGCTCGAGGAGACGTAGAGGTGAGAGGCGGAGGAGGAGCCTGGATGAAATTGAATTGAAATGGAGGGTGGATTTGGGGGAAGATGATTTGGGAAGGTTTATAATATATCAGTATTGGGCTTAGTTTTTTGGACTTTGCAATTTGAGCCATTTATTTGGGGAAAAAAAAAACTTTTTTTGTAACATTTGATAAACGTTGCGAAACGTCTTACTTTTTGCAATGTTTTGCAAATGTTACAAAAAGTTTTATTTTTCGCAACATTTGGCAAACGTCACTTTTCGCAACGTTTGACAAATGTTGCTAAAAGTTTTATTTTTCGCAACGTTTGCCAAACGTTGCAAAAAGTCACTTTTCGCAATGTTTTGGTAAACGTTGCTAAAAGTCCCATTGTTCGTAATGTTTTGGCAAACGTTGCTAAAAGTTTCACGCCAAACGTTGCAAAAAATAAAACATTCCACAACACTCAACAAACGTTACGAAAAGGGGTCCATTGCAACATTTTTCTAAAAAACGTTGCCAAAACTCATTTATGCTAACCAGTGGCAACATTCACTTACTAAAATATTGTCAAAAGACCCTTTTACCAACATTTATCAACAAATGTTGCCATTTTAATGTTGTGAATGACTCTTTTTGTTGTAGTGTAAAATCTGATTTTAATCTAAGTTAAAGTCAAACAATCAATATTAATCACATCTTTCATGTGTCCCACGTCTTTTCAACCACACATTTCAAAAACTTCCATCACAATCCACTAAAATTCTAATTTTAATCCCACCAAACACTCTCTAGGTGTTGACAAGATGTGATTTGATGAAAAAATTGATTGTGTTTTAAACAGTCCAAAAATAGGTTGTCATGTGCCATTATGTCGATAATTATATATATTCTAACTTGGGAAAATGATAACTGTATGTAAACAGAGATTTCTATTTTAAATGGGAACAATGTGTCAAGACTTGTTGACAAACAAGACTAGTAGTCCAAACAAAAGTTCATTTCACACCTAATAGATTAATGGTCTAGAATTAACACAAAATTTCTTAACATGAATACAAATTGATATTTATATATACACTCACTAGTTTTCTACATTTCTTACATTTAAAGGATTTTGTTATTTGTACATCAGAGTTGACACCCCTCTCACAATAAAGGAGGGTCATGACCAATAAAAAAATCATGGACCCCCCTATTATGAGGAGGGTTGAAGGGGTTGATACCTTGGTTTACACATAACAAAACCTATATTTAAAAGATACATATATTCTCCTGTGAAAAAACTCAAGTACCTCGCCTCCATGCCACCCCTACTTCATTGCGTAAATGGGACAGGGACATGGAATATGGTCTATCCCCTGAATTTTTCGAACATGCCCAGAATCCTTTTTTTTTTTGTTTCATTTTGATTTTTTGTTTTTAAATTTTAATAGTATTTAAAAATAAATACATAAGTAAAAAAGGATAAATGGAGATATTTCAACCCCACCTATTCTTGATCCGTTGCCATTTGTATTTTTCACCCTGTCAATCTCTCCTTACACCATAGTTTTATAAACTAGTTTGGCTCGGAAAATCCCCAAACTAAACCCCAAGCCCGGATGGTTGAATTCATTAGACCACTAGATCAAATTATTTAGAGCATCTCTAATTCATTCTATAGATTGCATCCACGCTGTAGACTAGTCAAAAGACTTGCACTCCATGTAGCATTGGTTTTAATTCGATAGATATTCGAGTCTAGAAATGAAGACATTTTCTGACCACAGCAATTTGACGGTCTGTGTGCATCACACTTGATCAAATATGACTTATTGCATATTTATTACACAAGCATTCCAAGATTGAACCTTTTGTTAATCACAATTTCTACTCACATTTGGTGTATTGTCCTTTTTAAAATAAAAATTTTAAGGGTTGCTAGACTAAACATTAGGAGAAAATAGGTTGAATGACGATGGCAAAGATAAATTACTACGATCCATCCATGATTTGTGGATGAGTAAGTCGGAACGAAGTGAAGACGAACACTATAGTGTTATATGAATGTCTGATTTTATGAGTGACACAAAGTCAGTAAGACCATATTTAAACATTTTTAACAATTCATTTTTCTCAAATCTAAAGTTTACGTTTTTTCAAGTTTTAACATTTTAAGAAACACTACACAATATTCGTGAATGTGCCACACTACATGTTAAAACCAGGACATGCTTTTTTTTTTTTTAAAATCCTAAATATCTCAATATAATAAACAAAAGTTTATTTCATCAAAACCGTAAATTGATCTTTGAAATTTCTAGTTGAAAATTAAATTTGGATATATAAAAGTGTAACATTTTAAATGGACGTGTCGGTGCTGATTCTTCATCAACTTAAAATTGAAACATTGACCGTAGATCCCGCCTCTGGTCAAAAAAGATGGCCCGATTTTACACGTAACGGCTATGAAATCAATTTTTTTTACTTCAAAAAGCAGGCTTAGACAGGCATATAATAAGATTGTACGACAAATTTCGTGTACTAAAATATGTTAATTATTACAAATTGTATTTTTGAGAAATATAGTGGAGGTCGATCTTCTCATGACTGCAGAAATACACATTCCTCTAGTTTGAATACGAGGGTCCATGTGGTTTGGATCTTGAACTTCAAGATTTGTTGGAAATTTGACTCGCGGAGAACTTGGCTTGTTTGACACTTGAATCTCGAGACTTGGATTTGAACTTGGATTTGCTTTGATTTGTAGAAGGATTAGAAATTCTGGACTTGTCTTAAACTTGCTTGAATTTGAAGAAGATTTTGATCATTCTTGTGTATTATGGGTTGTGAATCCTGATAGGAATTATTAGTTGGGAGGTTTTGTTTGACTATATAAATCTCCAAATATCTTAATCTGTTGATAAGATCGCATTAACAATATATTAATTTTTGTGCGGTTGAATAATAGACGGTTGAGAATGTTACAATTGGTTGACTTGTTGAGCGGCCTTGGTTGGTGGAAATCGTGTTTCATATTAAAGTTGCAAAATTCATCGAAGTAGCATTATTGAAAACACGTTTTTACTAATGGGGCCAGTACCGTTGGGATGAGTGGAGCTTTTGGTGGTTTCTTTTGACGAATCTGTAAGGCTGCATCGTGGATGGTTGTATACATTCATCTAACATTAATCTCCATTGCGACTATTGTTTTCTGGAGTTCTGAAAATCTCTCTTTAGATTTTCTTCTTCTTCTTGAGTGATGAGTTGTCTATTAATCTAAGTTAGATGTGGTTTGTTATGTTCTTGAGTGAACATCAACTTCAATAAAGAAATCTATAATCTTAAGTGATTTTGAATTTGGTTTCGGTTTCTGAAAGTTGTAATCTAGGACGATCTGGTTTCTATTATAGTGCAGCGGTTTCTTCCAATGATGAAAACTCAAAAGAAGATTAGGAATTTTAAAATCTTGTATTCTCGAGTTCTTTTTTTAATTTCTTGCTTTACTATATTCATTGATTGGTAAAACTAAATTCCTATTTTGTGACGTATACGCATTACACAGATAATTCGAAATCGACTATAAAAATTCTTTTTTTTTGACACTCGACTAATACATTGCTAGATTTAAGACATTTTACTTAATAACATATTAATTTTTTGTCCGGTTTAATAATAGGCAGTTTCGAATTGACTACAAGAGTTTTTCCATCACTTGACTTGATACATTGCTAGACTTGCTCTCTGGTTGAGTCGTGGACAGTTTGGTGTATTCTATGATCCTGTATAATTCAATTTCTTCACCACAGCTCCTCTTACACCAGAAGTATAATACCGTATATGCCACGTTTGGGAAAAAATTTCCCAAAGTAAAGAATAACACCATAACCAATCCATTAATGGTCCAATTCACTGGCATCATACCGCAGCCAAGCAACAGAATCAAACCCAGCAGGCTGAAGCATATGTTCAGCATAAAACCATGCAATCTCTTGCCCTTAATAAGTGAGGCAGCTTTTCCCAATGCCTCTATTCCACAACCTTCGTCGACTATAGATACCACAATAGCCAAGTTCCAGGCCACGGGCAAATATAAACAGCAAACACAAGCAGAAATAACTAGCAAGACGACGGCTGAAAATGTGGTGAGATTAGCAGACATGAATAAAGGAACAGTCAATACCACACCCAAGAACAGGTAAGCCATTGCATGAAGTTTGGTATAGAATTCTGTTATCAGTGCCCTTTTCCATGTTCTCAGTATCCGTAAACATAGATCTTTCATGGATGATGTCTCATCGTTGTAAGACATGGCTGATACTAATACTGTTGCAGTAGTGGAGAAGTTCGACACAATGAGAACTGCAAGGAGGAAAGCCATTTGCACAGCCACAAGAAGAGAAAAATCATCTCTGAGCCGTTCTACTCCAACAAGTTCGGTTGGATTAGGCCTGAAAGAAGTAGTATTTGGTGTAAACGGGCTCTGATCAGCTACAAAGCTAGGATTCTTCTTGTAAACCTCGACAATATCATTAAGCAAGAAATTGAAGGAGAAGGTGAAGGAAAAGAACAAGATCGAATATAGGATTAGGGTAAGTATAATTGTTGATGTCATGAGCTTTCCATTTTTGGGGAGAAGTTTCATAGATTCCTTTAGAATCAACAAGAAACTGAAAAACTCATAGAACTCCATGACACTTTGAGAAGTGTTTAGAGCTATTGAAAACCTTGTATATATATACTCTAACCTGGGAATATTCCAACTGTATGTAAACAGAGATTTCCGTTTTAAATGGGAACAATGTGTCAGACTTGTTGACAAACAAGACTAGTAGTCCAAACAAAAGTTTATTTCACACCTATAATAGATTAATGGTCTATAATTAACAACAATTTGATAATATGAATACAAACTGATATTGATATATACACTCACTAATTTTCTAATTTTTTTATATTTAAAAAGTTTTGATATTTGTACACCGGGATCGACACCCCATCTCACAATAGAGGAGGGTCATGACCATTAAAAAAATCGTGGACCCTCCTATTGTGAGGAGGGCTGTAAGGTTGATATTTTGGTGTACACGTAGCAAAATCCACATTTAAAAGGAACATATATTCTCTTGTTAAAAAACTTAAGTACCTCGCCTCCATCCCACCCCACTTCATTACGTAATTGGGACAGGGACATGGATTTTGGTCTCTCTCTCGAATTTTTCGAATCTGCCCAGAATCGTCTTTATTTTTTTGGGTTTCATTTGGGTTTTATGTTTTTAAATTTTAATAGTATTTAAAAATAAATAAATAATTAAAAAAGGATAAATGGAGATATTTCATTCCCGCCTATGCTCGATCCGTTGTCATTTATATTTTTCACCCTGACAATCTCTCCTTACACCATAGTTTTATAAACTAGGAAAACCCCCAAACTAAACACCAAGACCGGATGGTTGAATTCATTAGACCACTAGTTCAAACTATTTAGAGCATCTCCAGTTCATTCTATAGATTACATCTACGTTGTAGACTAGTTGATAGACTTGCACTCTATGTAGCATTGATTTTAATTCAATAGATATTCGAGTCTAGAAATGATTTCTAATTGGATCTATCTAAAATCCTGTACTACAACATGTGTGTCTTTTATCTATTCTAAAATAAAAATTAATAAAATTTAGAGGAAGACTATGCCATGTGCATGTAGACACACCTCGTTTTTCTCTTTTTTCCTGTCTACTATTTTTCTCTCCTCAATTATTTCATGTCCATCGCTTTCAGAAGGTCTCCCGTTTATCACACTTTGATGAAGACATTTTCCATTGACCCAGCAATCTGACGGTCTGCGTGCATCACACTTGATCAAATATGACTTATTGCATATTTATTACACAAGCATTCCGAGATTGAACCTTTTGTTAATCACAATTTCTACTCTTACACGTTTGTTGTATTCCCTTGTTAAGATAAAAATTTTTAAGGGTTGAATGCTAGACTAAACATTAGGAGAAAAATAGACTGAAAATCTCTCTTTAGATTTTCTCCTTCTTCTTGAGTGATGAGTTGTCTATTAATCTAAGTTAGACGTGGTTTGTTATGTTCTTGAGTGAACATCAACTATAATAAAGAAATCTATAATCTTAAGTGATTTTTAATTTGGTTTCGGCTTCTGAAAGTTGTAATCTAGGACGATCTGGTTTCTATTATAGTGCAGCGATTTCTTCCAATGATAAAAACTCAAAAGAAGATTAGGAATTTTAAATTCTTGTATTCTTGAGTTCTTTTTTTAATTTCTTGCTTTACTATATTCATTGATTGGTAAAACTAAATTGCTATTACACAGATAATTTGAAAACGACTATAAAAATTCTTTCTTTGACACTCGACTAATACATTGCTAGATTTAAGACATTTTACTTATTGATAACATATTAATTTTTTGTCCGGTTTAATAATAGGCCGTTTCGAATTGACTACAAGAGTTTTTCCATTGCTTGACTTGATATATTGCTAGATTTACTCACTGGTTGAGTGGAGGACAGTTTGGTGTATTCTATGATCTCGTATAATTCTATTTCTTCACCATAGCTCTTCTTACACCGGAAGTATAATACCGTATATGCCACGTTTGAGAAAAAATTTCCCAAAGAAAAGAATAACACCATAACCAATCAAAAGATTTATAATTCGTGAAATTGACAGAATAATGTTAGTTCGTGAAGATTAAAATCCAATCAAATTTTTCATCAAAAACGTATAAAACACAAACTTGAAATCCAATCAAATTATTCTGTCAATTTTCTGAAAAAACCAAAGAAAGCAAACGAGCAAGACAGAGGTAAAATGTGCTATGATACCAAATGTAAAAATATCTTGAACGATCTAATCATGCTTAACAATCCTATATAGCAATTAGATCAACGCGGAATTGAAGAATTGGACCAAAAACGTACCTCCCGCCATTGCTGTTGTCTCGTACACGCTCGAGGGTATTGGAGATGATTTATTGAGGGTCTTCTAAACCTTATCTCCTTCAAAATCGATGGTGTGTTTACTGAATAGAGAAAGGGACCCAAAACTTAGTTTTTCACCACCTTCATACATGCTCCACCCATCTTGGAGCCGTTCCAAACGTGTGCAGTTAATGGGAGCGGTTTTGAACGTTATGGAATGGCAAAAACCGTTCCTAAGTGATGGAATGAATGTGGACCATTTTTCGGGTTTGTTCTCAAAAACGGTTACGGGAGAAGAAAAACCAACATTCTCCCACTTAGTCCATATATTCCATCATTTACTATAACAAGAAACACAATACATGAATCATGACGATAGGACCTCTAAAAACTAGTATTATCTTCCATGTATTACAATGTACTATGTCTCTCAATCCCATATAACTTAATGAATAAACTCTATGTTTATTCGAGGTCCAAACTGAATGATATTTCTCAATAATAAATAAATGAATGAATATACAAATATGTGCACAAAATCCAAATGAGAAAACATCAATTGAACAAGAGTTCTGTTGAAACAATAAATGTACGTACATCGAAAATCACATTATGGAACCAAGTCCCATACGAATTACATAATCCTTAAAATTCTTCGGTAGCATGCCTTTAGTTAAAGGATCGGCAATCATCAATTCAGCGCTAATGTGCTCAATGACCACTTTCTTCTCTTTAACACGTTCTCTTATGGCTAAATATTTAATGTCGATGTGTTTACTTCGACTACCACTCTTATTGTTCTTAGCCATAAATACCGCAGCTGAATTGTTACAGTACAACCTTAATGGCCTAGAAATAGAATCCACAACTCTAAGGCCAGAAATGAAACTCTTCAACCATACACCATGCGAGGTAGCCTCAAAACAAGATACAAACTCAGCCTCCATAGTGGAGGTAGCAGTCAAAGTCTGCTTCACGCTTCTCCAAGACACAGCTCCACTAGCAAGCATGAAAATATAACCAGATGTTGATTTTCGTGAATCAACACAACCAGCAAAGTCTGAATCGGAGTAACCGATCACTTCCAGATTATCGGTCCGTCTGAACATAAGCATGTAATCTTTTGTACCTTGAAGATATCTCATCACCTTTTTTGCAGCTCTCCAGTGGTCAATACCTGGATTACTCTGATATCTTCCCAACATTCCAACAACAAATGCAATGTCAGGTCTGGTACAGACCCGAGCATATATAATGCTTCCAATAGCTAAAGCATACGGAGTGTTCTTCATTTGTTCTCGTTCAAAATCATTTTTCGGGCAGTGACTCAAATCGAATCTTTCACCTTCACAATGGGTGCTACACTCGGTGAACAATTCTTCATGTGAAATCTCTCAAAAACTTTGTTGATATATGTCTCTTGAGACAAACCCAAAATGCCTCTAGATCTTTCCCTATGGATCTTGATGCCAATGACATAAGACACCTCACACATATCCTTCATATCAAAGTTCTTTGAGAGAAAATGCTTCACCTCATATAGTAGACCCTTATCATTGGTTGCAAGCAAAATATCATCCACATATAGCACAAGAAAACAAATCTTACTCCCACTGACCTTCTGGTATATACAATGATCTATGACATTCTCTTCAAAACCAAATGAAGTGATAACTTCATGGAACTTCAAATACCACTGACGGGAGGCTTGTTTTAATCCATATATGGATTTATTAAGCTTGTAGACTAAGTGCTCACCTTTGCTAGAGGAGAATCCTTCAGGTTGTTTCATGTAAACCTCTTCCTCCAGATCACCATTGAGGAATGCCATTTTCACATCCATTTGATGTAACTCAAAATCAAAATGAGCTACCAATGCCATAATCACATGGAGAGAATCTTTCTTAGATACAGGAGAAAATGTCTCCGTGTAGTCGATTCCTTCCCTCTGAGTGAATCCTTTAGCAACGAGTCTTGCTTTATGTCTTTCAATGTTGCTTTGTGAGTCTTTTCTTGAAATGGAGGTATACGCAAAGTAGACAAGATATTACTGTTTGTCAACCTTGAAATGGAGTAATATGTAGTAGACTGTTCTGCAACCTCTGATTGTTCCTCTGAACCAATTTCCAACTCCACTTGAGTTGAATGATTCTGCTCCTTAGTTTTATTGGAATCCCCAAAAGGTTAACCAAGAACCATAGCAAGTCCATCAAATACTATATTCCTACTAACAACCACCTTTCTCGTCTCACGATATCACAATTTATACCCATTCACACCTGGTTTATATCCAAGAAAGATGTACTTTTCTTGACACAGGCTCCAACTCCTTATTATCCACATAAGCATAAGAAGGACACCCAAAAATTTTCAAATTAGAATAGTAAGAAGGTTTACCAAACCAAACCTCTTCTTGTATCTTTTTATCAATGTCAACTGAGGGTGAGCGATTAATCAGAAAACAAGCTTTAGTAGCAGTTTCAGCTCTAAAAGTCTTAGCAAACCCAGAATTTGAAAGAATGCAACGAACATTTTCCAACAAAATTCTATTCATCCGTTTTGCCACACCATTCTGTTTAGTAGTTTCAGGCACTGTTAAGTGTCTCAAGATGCCTTCAGCCCTGCAGAAGTTATTGAATTCATCTGAACAAAACTTCAAACCATTATGTGTGAGTAGACGTTTTACCTACTTTCGAGTCTGCTTTTCTACCAATGTTTTCCACTCCTTGAAGGTCCCAAATACATCACTTTTCTGCTTCAAAAAGAATACCCAAACCTTTCTTGAGAAATCATCAATCATTGTCAACAAGTAATAATGACCTCCTTTTGATGGTACCCTAGACGGACCTTCAAAACTCCACCTTCACACCTTTGAGTTAAGTACACTCAAAGATATGAGATTCCGCTTTAGTTTTGGAACATGCCTTACATCTGTAAGTGTCTTTATCGCTCCATCTAACATTCTGATCCTGAATGTATCAACTCCAGCAATTTTACAAGGTGCGTTGTTTCCCATAATCATTGCACCTCTCGAAACTCTTTCTAATTTTGAAAACTAGTCCCTATTGGGACACATATGAAAAGTACAAGCCGATTTTAGAACCCATTCCTCACAAGGTTTGGAATCCATGTAGAAATTACAAGAAACTCTCATTCACTTTGTCCATCTTCCACAATATTAGCCTCTGCTGTGTTAGCAGGTTGCTTCCCTTTCGTAGTAGCACCAACAACTTTATTTCTGTTTTTCAAGGCTTAGCAATCAGCTCTAATGGGCCCTTCTTCTTACAATAGTGTATGTCTTCTCAACTTGTCTAAATTTCGCACCTTCCTCTCATATTTCTGCCAAGATTCCTGTCTTAATTTCTCCTATGCACAATCAAGCTTTCAACATGATTCCCAGATCTTCCAGCAAGATGCCTCATCTTCTCCTTAGATAGTAGAGCATCATAGACCTCTTCCACAGTGAGAGTATCTCGACTATAGAGAATAGTATCTCTAAAAGTCATATATGATGGTGGTAGAGAACACAACAACATCAATGCCAAGTCCTTCTTGTCATACTTAACTTTCAATGTCTCCAAATTAGCTACGATTTCTTTGAACATAGTTAAGTGATCATCCAATGATGCACCTTCAGACATCTGGTGAGAATACAAGCGATGTTTCAAGTGTAGCTTGCTGGTCAATCTTTTTGTCATGCAAATTTACTCCAACTTTAACCATAACGCAGTGAAACTTCTCTCCTTTAGAGAATCTTCAAAAATTTGATTTGAAAGATGTATATGAATTTGTGATTGAGCTTTCCGATCCCTATGCTGCTTTTCATCCTGCGAATCTGCGACCAGATAGCAGACATTCTATCAAAGCCAAACAAGACTTCCTCCAAATCCATTTGCTCTAGAACTGCTTGCATCTTCACTTGCCACAAGGTAAATCTCGTGTTTCTATCCAATAGCAGAATATCATTTTTCATTGTCGCCATGAGGAACAATCAACTTCGCTCTGATACCACTTGTTATGAATTTTAGATCGCAAGATAATGTCGATATTGAAATAAACAAGAATAAAATAAATACCAAGATCTACGTGACAACCCAATATAGGAAAAACCAATGGGCAGATGAGAAAAATCCACTAAAATCAATAGTAATTGTGTTTACAATATCAAGATCTCAATTCTCTCAGTTGAAATTTAAGCTCTCTAACTCTCAAGATATTGAATAATAATGTGTGAAGATACAATGTGGAATATATATATATATATATATATATATATATATATACATCTTTGTTGG
>OU503054.1:19022459-19061074 GCA_912172775.2 Fraxinus pennsylvanica
AAAAAAAAAAAAAAAAAAAAAAATTCCAACCAGGCGAGAAAATATTTTCCCACAAAAAAGGCGGGAAAACATTTTCATCAAAAACCGGGAAAATGCACACGTGTGAGGAACAGTAGGAAAATATTTTCCGTGGAAAATTTCGCCTAACAAACAGCCAAAAAAGTGGAAAGTGGAAAATATTTTCCTACTTCCCTGAAAAACACGGCCTATCAAACACGGCCTTAGATTCATAAATTATAACTAAATTTTTACACTTGGTCGAAGGAGACGGAAGCCTCTGAACCATATATTGTGAGATTTAAATAGTTTTTCTTATTGTTTGATTTATATTTTGCGTATTGAATGTTTTCCTGCATTTAATTCTATGATTTGTTGCGTTTAATTGCTAGAGGGACGACTAGCTCATTGATTGTAACAATCTACCGCTAAATTAAATATCAAATCCAAATTGTTTAATTCCTTCAACTTGTGAAGCACTAGGATTTGATAATTTTCTACGATAGAAATTATTGAATCTTAAGAAAAATATTTAAGTAGATTGAATGCAACAGCCGGTGGTTGTATTATCTAGTTCATCGATTTCTCTATTGTGTAAAGCTGTTATTAAATTGAATTTTGAGCACTAATTTGAGGTTATTTAATAATTAGAGCTAATTAGAACGCTAGTTTCTAAATAACTAAAATTAAGGAGAAATATGGATCAATTCCAATGATGAATATTTAAAATATGAATTGAATTATCATTGCATTTATGATCAATCGTGGATTTCCGACGGTGGATGTGGACTTAGACCGATGTTAGTCTTTTGAATGTTTTCATTAATTTAATTTTCATTGTTATTGATTACGTTATTTATAATTGTTTGTATATAAAACCCCCCCACAATCATTGTATGATGTATAAAATATAGAATTACATACTCTTCGTGGGATCAACCCTTACTTCCACTACTACATTAGTTTTAGAGATTAAGGTATTACTTTTGGGTGCCTATAACAGCACAACCCCAATTTTTATTTTTATTTTTTAACTATACATTATCCATCAATCTACTATTCCAAAATGCATTCTTAAAAGAAAATGTGGCTCAAATTAATGATAGTATATTGAGAAGTTTATTTATTTGAGAATTGATACCATGAACAAACCCTAAGATTAGTTGAAAATTCAAGAGGGAAAGAGAAGATTAGGCTAATTTTTAAAATAAAAATTACATTATGCTTGATGCTGCCAAAAATTTATAACTATGTTGACTTGAATCTGATGGTTGAAACTCCACGCGCTATGATCTTCAATACCTGAAACAAAGACATCGAGGTATATACTCGTCGTCCCTCCGATGCTTAAGTCAGAGAGAGGAATGACAGAATTTCGTATGCTTGAATATTATTGAAAAAACGTACCTGAAGAATGAGGAGAGGATACCTATTTAAAGAGGCTGGTGGCCAAGTCCTAGACGGACTAGTATTCCCTTATGAGAGGTGTTTGTGTTGTGTTGGGATTGTGTTATTTTGAGATACGGTGAGTTTTATGTTAAGTTGGGGGTTTAATGGTTGAGTTGAACTAATATTCTATGGTCACGTACGGTTGGAAGAAAGTACATTGGGGGTAGGAGCCGCGAGGTCGATGTACTCGTCTAGGACACCCTCGACCTTGACCTCATACAATCTGCTATGGTGCCCAACAAGCAAAATGATGAGCTCGAGTTCGAGTTTATTACCTCAAAGGGTAAGACCTAGCCTCGACCTTAGCCCACATAATTGGGATAAATGGGATAAATCGATCTCGAGGTCAGGTATGGGGTTATCACAGGCCCCCGTACATCTGTTCCTAGCTGAGAGAACACTCTCAATTAGCGGGCTCGGATGTATAAGTTGTTATCGAACCAGGTTAAATTTGGTGGGCTTTTGTGGGCCGCCACGTGTTGGCCTCGGGGATGTTAAAGGGCAGCAACTTAGATTGATAACACGTGGTAGAAATCAACGTCCAGGATTCAAAGACTTCTCACACTCCTCAGGCACCTATAAATACTCCACATTTTACCTTTCATTTTTCACTTTTTACTCTCAACGTCCAGCTGATCGAGTTTGGGGCATAGAGGGTTTGGTTAACATCGATCTTGAGAGGTTAGTGTTCGAACTCTTAAGTGCTTTATTTATAATGTCAAGTAGCAGTAGTGAGGGAACAACCCCAATTTTTATTTTTATTTTTTAACTATACATTATCCATCAATCTACTATTCCAAAATGCATTCTTAAAAGAAAATGTGGCTCAAATTAATGATAGTATATTGAGAAGTTTATTTATTTGAGAATTGATACCATGAACAAACCCTAAGATTAGTTGAAAATTCAAGAGGAAAAGAGAAGATTACGCTAATTTTTAAAATAAAAATTACATTATGCTTGATGCTGCCAAAAATTTATAACTATGTTGACCCGAATCTGATGGTTGAAACTCCACGCGCTATGATCTTCAATACCTGAAACAAAGACATCGAGGTATATACTCGTCGTCCATCCGATGCTTAAGTCAGAGAGAGGAGTGACAGAATTTCGTATGCTTGAATATTATTGAAAAAACGTACCTGAAGAATGAGGAGAGGATATCTATTTAAAAAGGTTGGTGGCCAAGTCCTAGACGGACTAGTATTCCCTTATGAGAGGTGTTTGTGTTGTGCTGGGATTGTGTTATTTTGAGATACGGTGAGTTTTATGTTAAGTTGGGGGTTTAATGGTTGAGTTGAACTAATATTCTATGGTCACGTACGGTTGGAAGGAAGTACGTGGGGGTAGGAGCCGCGAGGTCGATGTACTCGTCTAGGACACCCTCGACCTTGACCTTATACAATCTGCTGTGGTGCCCAACAAGCAAAATGATGAGCTTGAGTTCGAGTTTATTACCTCAAAGGGTAAGACCTAGCCTCGACCTCGACCTTAGCCCACATAATTGGGATGAATGGGATAAATCGATCTCGAGGTCAGGTACGGGGTTATCACAGGCCCCCGTACATCTGTTCCTAGCTGAGAGAACACTCTCGAGTAGCGGGCTCGGATGTATAGAGTTGTTATCGAACCAGGTTGAATTTGGTGGGCTTTTGTGGGCCGCTACGTGTTGGCCTCGGGTATGTAAAAGGGCAGCAACTTAGATTGATAACACGTGGCAGAAATCAACGTCCATGGTTCAAAGACTTCTCACATTCCTCAGGCACCAATAAATACTCCACATTTTACCTTTCATTTTTCGCTTTTTACTCTCAACGTCTAGCTGATCGAGTTTGGGGCATAGAGGGTTTGGTTAACATCGATTTTGAGAGGTTAGTGTTCGAACTCTTAAGTGCTTTATTTATAATGTCAAGTACTAGTAGTGAGGGATTGAGTGGTAGCAGTAGCAGTAGTGCGACGTATAGGAGTTCGAACCATAGTAGACCCGATCCCAAGAATACATCATTCGTCCCTATGGCAGTCCCCATCAGCTCGCATCCCGAGGTCGAGTATGTGATTATGTACCCTAGCATATAGACTATGTATAAGGAACACGTGGTTATAAAAATAGCTAGGGAGTTCGAGGTTATGCCCATTTGTGATGTTAGGACTCCAGGGCCCGACGAAACCATGTTGGATGCTTGGGATGGAGAGATCACTTTTTCAGGGACGCCCTTAAGGCCAGGCTCAGGTGGCCACTATACCTCTTCTTCATCTATTTCCTAACCTCGTACCTAATGTTTTCGGGTCAGCTAGCACCGAATGGCTGGAGGCTGCTGGTGTACTTTTTTATTTTGTGTAGGTGTCTCGGGGTTGAGCCTAGGACCGATCTTTTAAGAATGGTTTATGATTTGAAATACTTGTCGGGGTTTAATTGCTTTATGTATTTATCGACGAATGGGGGATTTAGGACGCTCGAAACCCCAAGCTCTCTTCGTGGTCGGAAAGAGAGGTACTTTTTTCTCGAGCCACAAAACCCGATCATCCCTTCAGGCCAATGCGGTCAGTCCCTCATAAGGATATGTTTAATGAGGGGCAGGCCTACTTCGAGGTTTTGGAGAGGGATATGCTTAGGTTAGTTAACCACGAGCTACTGGCAACTAAGGTTAATTTCCTGCTCGAGAAAGATATCTTCGACCTCGCCAACATGAGGGGCATTGAGGGTACGAGTTGAATCCTTAATGCTATGAGTTGTTACCCCGAACTGAGCTTGAGCTAATGACTTGTATTCTTCCTTTGCAGATTTGGAGATGTCTTTTAACCCGTCCGAACTTCTTGATAATGTTTACAAGAAATCAAAGGGCCCGAAGGGGAAAAAAAGAGCTTGAGATTTCACGTCGAGTAAAATGCCAAGTGAGCCTGGGTTGCCCTCGTAGCGCCCTGGGCTTCATCCGCAGCCTTCTCCCTGACCTTCTACTTCTCGAGGCCCCCAGAGGTCGTGGACCTGGAGGAAGATGCCCCTCTTTCTCAAGAATTGCTCGAGACCATGCCCGATGTCCTTTGATCCCCGCAATGGTGGCAAAGTATAAATGTGAGGTCAAGCCTGGGGAAGGTGTTCGAGCTCTGGAGCTCATTACCCTAAAGGTATGTTCCCTTTATGTCCAGCTTTTGACTTGTAATATTTTATATTTTATGAAGTTTCGTCATGTTCTGATCGACGTTGTCTCTGTAGGCTCTAAGTATAGCTCGATGCTTGTCTCTGCGGAGCCTAGAGTCATATAGCAGGGTGGAGGAGCTCGAGGCTCAGATGGAGTATAAGGAAAAATGCATCAGGGAGCTCAAAGTCGAGCGTGCCCTCGTTCGCATCGAGATGAGAAAAATGCGAGATTAGATGGGCGAAATTAAAGATGAGGCCGATGAGGCGAAGCTGGAGCTCATCCAGGTGAATAAAGGGGCGAAGACCAGCTTGCCAAGGCTCGAGCCCGAGCAGTTGAGGAGTTTAAGAACTCTGAAGAGCAGAAGACTTGCTCGGGGAGTATGGCTCGGGTTCGTATCATTACGGCCTAAGGTTGGCTCGATCCTTTCTAAGGATGAAATTTCCCGACGACGCAAAGCCCATCATAGAACATCTAAAATTAATGAATGAGCTCGAGCCATCCGTGTCTAGGGACAATGCTGACGAGGAGGTCGCTATACCGAATGACGAGGAGTAGGTCGACCCAGCGGATCTAGATTAGGCCCCTCCCCGATCTTTAAATGTAGTTTTTGTTTTTTGATAAATGTAACAAAGTATATTGCCCGATTTGAGCTTAATGGTCGATGTTTTGTGTATTTTGATATGCATTTTTTTATTTCTACGCGTTTTTCGTACTGCACTTCGAGTTCGGACAAAACTGAGGTCAAGTTTTTGCACCAGTAGGTCGAGTAGTGTATTTGGCCAAGTTTCAGCCAATAAGCTCGCGTTATTCCCATAACCTACGCGATCACTGGGTTGATTCCAGCCAGCTTGGGTCATGTTGTGATAATGAGCTCGAGCGTGTTATTTGGCTGATTTTAGGCCAAGTAGCTTGAGTGATGTGATGTAATGAGCTCGAGCGTGTTACTCGGCTGATTTTGGCCAAGTAGCTTGAGTCATGTTTTGAATCACCTTGAGTCGTACAACTGGGCCTATTGGTCAAGTAGCTCGAGTGATGTGTTGTAATGAGCTCGAGAGTGTTACTTGGCTGATTTTCGGCCAAGTAGCTCGTCAGTACAAAACTTAGTGGAGCTCATGTGCAACATGGCATGTTGGCCTAGTAGCTCGAGTGATGTGATGTAATGAGCTCGAGAGTGTTACTTGACTGATTTTAGGCCAAGTAGCTCGAGTCATGTTTTGAATCACCTTGAGTTGTGTAATTGGGCCTATTGGCCTAGTAGCTCGAGTGATGGTGCATCATAAGGCTCGATCTCGACTACTGTATGTGTACACTATGGAAAATTTCTGGATTGTTGGAGGTCGAGCCTTGTTTTATGACATTTTCGATATTATTAGGACTACTTATCGTCGTAATGTACTTCAGTATATTAAAATAACGAGCGTTAGACAGCATATAGGTCATAATTTGAAGGAGTAAACTATTTGAGGGCACGCAAGCCCAAACTAGAACATAAAGATGGAGACAATCGACTAAGCGCGAACCGAAAATATCCCAGATCCTACGTACTTAGTTGCATAGCCAGTTACTCTTAATGAATTTAAGTTTCCATCATCCCATGGCAGAAACTAAGCACAAACTGAAAGGCAAAGACTTTCGGGCCGTAGGAACCTGGTTGCACAATCAGTTACTTGTAATAACTTTTTAAGTTGTTAGCGTTCCATGGCCTCGGGAGTGGTCTTCCTGAGGTGTCCTTCAAGCTGTATGCCCCACCTTTTAATTGCCGTATGATTTTGAAGGGGCCTTCCTATACCGGTCCTAGCTTTCTTGGGTGATGTCTGGCAACAGCTGCTCGCATGAAGACCAAATCGCCGACTCTAAACCTTCTTGTCTTTACCCTGGTATTGAAGTGCCTTGCGGTTTTGTTTTGAATTTAAGTGGTTGATTGTGAGCACAATAATTGGATGAGACTGGAAGTATTGACGTACCTTCCTGACAACTATAACCAAAGGAATTGCAAGTTGTTCAGCCAATGTGTACCGAGTCTCTGCATCGAGAAGTACTTTACTAACAAAGTAAATAGGTTGCTGAACTTTTCCAACCTCATTCACCAACACGCCACTTACTGCGTTTTTCAAAATGGCTAAGTACAACAATAATGTATCACTTGGTTTTGGTCTGGTGAGGACTGGGGGTGTTGATAGTGTTTCCTTCAGTTCTTGATAGGCAACATTAGATTCCTCATTCCAATCAAAGTTCCGGTTATCCCTCAGGATTTTGAAAAAAGGGATACATTTGTCAGCTGTTTGAGAAACGAACCTATTCAACGCAGCCACTCGACCTGCTAATTTTTGAATGTCCTTCTTTGCATGCCGGTGCTTCCATGGATATCAAGCATTGGATCTTGTCTGGGTTGGCCTCTATTCCTCTATGCGTGGTCATGAACCCAAAAACTTGCCGGAGCTACTCCAACGTACACTTTGTAGGGTTCAGCTCCATCCTGTACTTCCATAGCGTAGCGAAGACCTTTTCAAGGTCCGAGATATGACAATCTGCTTGCTTGCTCTTGACTACCATGTCGTCCACATATGCCTCGATGTTCTTCCCTATTAAGTGAGCAAAGACCTTGTTGACAAGCCTTTGATATGTAGCTCTTGCATTCGTCAACCCGAAGGGCATGACCTTGTAGCAGTAAATGGCTAAATATTAAGTGAGCAAAGACCTTGTTGATAAGCCTTTGATATGTAGCTCCTGCATTGTTCAACCCGAAGGGCATGACCTTGTAGCAGTAAATGGCTGAATTTGCCATAAACGAGGTCTTCTCCTGATCCTCCTCTGACATAAGAATTTGATAGTACCCAGAGAATGCATCCAAAAAACTGTATAATTTATGGCCTGAGGTGCTGTCCATAAGACTATCAATTCGAGCTAAGGGATAGCTACCTTTAGGGCATGCTTTGTTCAGATCTTTAAAGTTAATGCACACTCTCCAGTTTCCATTGGCTTTCTTAACAAGAATGACGTTGGCAAGCTAGTCGGGGTATTGGACTTCCTGAATGAACTTCGCATTGACGAGCTTGTAAACTTCTTCTCGTATGACTTCTCTCCGTTCGGGCGCAAACTGTCTCCTTCTTTACTTTACTAGTCTTGCACCTGAGTTTATGTTAAGTTTGTGTACTGCGACCTCGGGGTCTATTCCAGGCATATCTTCAACATTTCAAGCAAATACATAAATGTTGCGGGCTAGGCAGCTAACAAGCTGGGCCTTGGTTGTAACATCAAGATCTCGACCAATTGTGATTTTTCTTCTAGGCTCGAGCTCGACCTCGTCCATCTCTTCCACCGAGGCAAGCCTCCCATGATGCTTGAAGTCAGGCTTGACCTCATAAAGTTGCATGAAGTCAGTTTTGATCCCATAAACGCTGGTAAAATAACACTATCTAGCTACGGTTTGACTTCCTCGGACTACTCCGACCCCATTACTAGTAGGAAACTTCACTGCCAGGTGGAAAGTTGATACAATCGCCTTGATTCTGTTTAGTAACGGCCTTCCAAGTATGGCGTTGTAGGCCATAGTAGCACGAACCACTTGGAATGTTGTGATATGCGTGACATGATTTCCTTCTAATCCTAATGTGAGATACCCAACAATGCCTTCCGGAATGACGACACCACCTTCGAACCCCTGAAGGGGGGTTTTCACCGGCTTGAGCTGCTCAACTGATTTACATATCCGAACGAAAGCCTCATGTGACAGTACGTTAGCTGCGCTTCCATTGTCCACCAGAATTCTTCTTACTTAAAATTTAGCAATGATCGTCGATATGCCCAAGGCATCATCATGAGGAGAAGATACGCGTTCCAGGTCTTTTGACCCGAAGGTAAACATTGGCTTTCTTAACAAGAATGACATTGGCAAGCCAGTCGGGGTATTGGACTTCCCGAATGAACTTCGCATTGACGAGCTTGTAAACTTCTTCTCGTATGACTTTTCTCCGTTCGGGCGCAAACTGTCTCCTTCTTTGCTTTACTAGTCTTGCACCTGAGTTTATGTTAAGTTTGTGTACTGCGGCCTCGGGGTCTATTCCAGGCATATCTTCAACATTTCAAGCAAATACATCAATGTTGCGGGCTAGGTAGCTAACAAGCTGGGCCTTGGTTGTAACATCAAGATCTCGACCAATTGTGTTTTTTCTTCCAGGCTCGAGCTCGACCTCGTCCATCTCTTCCACCGAGGTAAGCCTCCCACAATGCTGGAAGTCAGGCCCGACCTCATAAAGTTGCATGAAGTCAGTTTTGATCCCACAAACGCTGGTAAAATAGCACTATCTGGCTACAGTTTGACTTCCTCAGACTACTCCGACCCCATTACTAGTGGGACTTCACTGCCAGGTGGAAAGTTGAGACAATCACCTTGATTCTGTTTAGTAACGGCCTTCCAAGTATGGCGTTGTAGGCCATAGTAGCACGAACCACTTGGAATGTTGTGATATGTGTGACATGATTTCCTTCTAATCCTAATGTGAAAGGTAACCCAACAATGCCTTCCGGAATGACGACACCACATTCGAACCCCTGAAGGGGGGTTTTCACTGGCTTGAGCTGCTCAACTGATTTACCTATCCGAACGAAAGCCTCATGTGACAGTACGTTAGCTGCGCTTCCATTGTCCACCAGAATTTTTCTTACTTCAAAATTAGTAATGATCGTCGATATGACTAGGCATCATCATGAGGAAAAGACACACCCTCTAGGTCCTTTGACCCGAAGGTAATGTCTCCCACATCACCAAGATCCAAGTTTGAGACCGAGTGGTATTGCCTGGAGTACTGCTTACGCTCGCTGTTGGAGTCTCATCCCGAGGTCGTTTCTCCGACAATGATATTGATAGTCCCTATAGTTGGTTGTTTATCTCCCCCATCTTCAGGGGCCTTACCCTATTCTGGTTGTTCCACTGGCGCTTGTCTTGACTGACGTATGTGCCCAAGAAGCCCCTCTTAATGAGAGCCCCATCTTCAGAACAAAGCACCCTTCAATTGTGTGTCCATGATCTCTGTGAAAGTCACAGTACTTGCTTTTGTCACTGGCTTCAGGTGGAGCTCGCAGTCTCGGGGGCTACTTAAACTCCTTCAGGTCTTTGATTTCCATCATAATGTTAGACCTCGTTATGTTCAGGCGAGTGAAAGGTGTTGAAGGAGGATCTTGCTTGGTCTGTTTCAGAAGGGGTCCGGGTGCTTGCCAGACTTATGTGGCCTCTTTAGGTCGGGCTTCTTTAATGGCAGAGCGTCACTCCTTGGAAACATGGTTTCCTCCATGCTGATGTATTTCTTAGCTCAGGTAAGTAGGTCGGTTATCGACTGTGGAGGGGTCTTCGACAGCGGCATCTTGAACGCTTCACATCTTACGGCATACGTTAGGGTAGAGATTGCAGCTGTGATGTGTAGATCGGGGATCATAAGTCTCTCATTATTAAACTTTGCCATGAAATTCTGAATTGTCTCACTAGGTCCCTGATGCATCTGCATGAGTGATGCGGCCGTCTTCCTAATGCGCTTACTACTACATGAGTGATGCGGCCGTCTTCCTGATGCGCTTACTACTTGCAAAGAATGCAAATAACTTGTTTGCCAGGTCCGAAAAGAAGATATGGAGTTAGGTTCCAATGTGGAGAACCAATCTCTGGCTGCGTTGCTAAGTGTCTGAGGAAAGGACTTGCACATTACAGCATCGGGTGCGACCTGCAAGTTCATGATATCTGTGTATATGTTGAGATGGTTGATGGGGTCAGTCGTCCCATCATACTCCTTCACCCGAGGGCACTTAAACCAATCCGGTAGGGGGTATGATAACACTTCAGGGGTAAAAGGTGTGTTAGGGGTGAATCCTATTGCTGCCTGAGACTTCTGAAGCATTCCGAAAGTGATTCCCTCTTGGATGATCCGTGCAAGATCAGTCGAGTCTATAGTAATTGATCTTGAACTAACGGGGATATGCTGTGCGTCCGAGACTCCGACGTCACTGTAGCTTGGGCATGCGGCACGATCCTCAGCCATGAGACCACTCTGCGGGAAGGGTACTGGGGGTGTGTTTCTCTGATGTAGTAGTTGAGTAAGCGTGGCTACATGTTGGCGGAGTTCTTCCAATGCTCCGGGAGGACTACATGTTGGCGGACTAGTATTCCCTTATTGGAGGTGTTTGTATTGTGCTGGGATTTTGTTATTTAGAGATAAGGTGAGTTTTTAGGGTAAGTTGGGGGGGAGGGGGGGGGGGGGTTAATGGTTGAGTTGAACTAATATTCTATGGTCACGTGCGGTTGGAGGGAAGCACATGAGGTAGGAACCTCGAGATCGATGTACTCGTCTGGGACACCCTTGACCTCGACCTCATACAATATGTTGTGGTGCCCAACAAGCAAAATGATGAGCTGGAGTTCGGGTTTATTACCTCAAAGGGTAAGACCTAGCCTCGACCTCGACATCAGTGGTCAACATAATTGGGATGAATGGGATAAATCGATCTCTAGGTCAGGTATAGGGTTATCAATGCTTTAAACATTTTGCTCTCAATACTGCTTATATGTTACTTTTTTCACACTTTTGATTATAAATGTTACTTATTTTTGAAGTAACTTTTACATTCTATCGATATACTTCCAACTTTGACAAATAAATATTAATTATTTCAAAGTAGACTTTTTAAAAATGTTCTTACTCAGCAACCCGGTTCTGTATCAGTACATTATGCAATTTGCTTCATATTTCCAGCAACAAATATTACAGTAAACAATTGCAAACTTAGACCAACGAAACATTCCATTTCTTGACTGAAACTCTCAGTTGAATTGTCATAATTTTGATCCCGACTTTTCATCTTGCACTATGCTGGATTACATATTTATCATCTTATCTTCTAGATCCTTTGCAAAGTCCAATATACGAAATAACGGCACATATAATAAGTGAAAAGAACTAAAATAAAATCAAAATTTTGGGATCATACTTAAGTATTTATAAAAACAGACACGATTTACGAAAGAAATCTATGTAAAGTGAGATTAATAATAAAGAAACGAAAAATAGAGCAAATTGTAGAGATATCCTTCATATACCAGTTCTGAAAAATATCTCTTCAAATTTATAAAAATACAAACCCACTCCCCAAGATTTGTTTAGGACAACTTTATTCACTATTTTACCATTCTAAAGTATTTTTTTTATAAAATGTGATGTGCCTAAAATATCCCTCGTTGACCATTACAAAATTTTTTCTTTTTTAGCCCTTGTTTCATGTTGATTTTTGAAAAATGATTGTGTAAAGAGATTTTTTTTTTTTTTTGTAGCCACACAAAACACTTTCAGAAAATTATTCAAATATGTTCAAAAGCAACTTCTTGATTTCAGAAATAATTTTTCGACTTTTCAAAAACCCTTTCAAATGAACCCTAATTGGTTAAAAGTAGGAAAAATTATGAGTCTATGTGCAAAATTATTTTATTAAAAAAATATATAGTTGTAAGTGAATTTCAAGAAAAAATAATTTTAAAAGATCTGAATCGAATAAGGTCTTTAATTCCTTTATACATTTCTTTTTCACTTTAAAATTTTGGACTCTGAGACTAAACTAAAGTATATCTTATATTAGCAATTCCAAAATTTCAATTATATTCAGTCAAACAAACAGAATATAGCATATTTTCATTTTACATTACTGTTTTTAATCTTTGTCAACAAATTTATTTTCTCATAAATTTAAAAACATACATTGACCGCTTCTTATTTTTTTTTTCTAACTACCTGTAATGACAAATTAGAAAATTAGTCATTAACGAAAGTTGAACATAAGGGAAAATTCCTTTAAAATGGAAAGGGGTGATTTTAAGCCCATGTTTGACAACCATTTTAAAATGCCCTCTTTTTTTTTGGAAATAGTTATTATTATTATTTTTTTAGAATGTGTGGTTAAAAAGTGAAATGGTTATGAAACAAACTTCTGTGCCCTCCTAGCAATGCAAGGTGTTTCTACTACTCCGATGAATAAATGTTACTAGCGAAATGAGGTTGTGGCTTTTTCTCCCATTTTACCTCCAATGTGAGAATTGGTAAGGGATTTCAAAAATATAGATTTAGGAAGAAAAGATATAATGTATATTCAAATAGCTAAAATTTCAAGCCCCATACCTATCTCGTTTTAAGAATTTATAGGGGATTGGAGTTATATAATTGTTGGGCGGTTATCGTGTCACGTGTCCCACGTAGCACCTCTCACCACCACAATGTTCTGAGTGGAGGATCTTCACTTGTACAATAGTTGATTGTGTTCATGATAATAATTGAATGGTTCCCATCCAACTGAAGAATGTTTTTATGGTTAAGTATCGTGTTTGCCTTGATCTAATATGCAAGTAGAGGACCTTGTAGTGATAGACGGCCTAACATGCAAGTAGATGGCCATGTAAAGGTATACGACATTTCATGCAAGTAGAGGACATTGTAGTGGCAGACGACTTAGCATGCAAATAGAGGGCCTTATAGTGCTGAACGACTTATCATGAGGTGCTCTACATAGAGTGCTTATTGAGTAACCTTACCTTGTTGACCATTGTAGACAATTATTGATACAATCTAATATCAAAAAGTAAGAAAATGTTTTCTATTTACGTGCAAAATATTTTATTGTGAGAATATGTGAATGAAAAATGAGCCTAAGAAAAAAAGGAAAAAAAAGTTTTGGTCAAACAGGAACTTAAGCACTTTGTAATTTATTTATTTTGTTTCTTTTTTTTTTTCCTTTAAAAGATCTAGAAATGGTAAAAGTAAAATTTCTTCATAACAAACTTATGGGTGCTACATAGCATTAGGATCCATTTGGCAAAGTTTTTCAAAATTTAAAACGAGCTTTTGGACTAGTTTGACTAATTTATGAAAGTATTTCTTTTAATTAAAAGTGCTTTTAGATGAAATTGATCTAATGTGGTTTTCGCTAAAAGTACTTCCAGAATAGTTCTTTTAAAAATAGTTTTCAAAAAAGAAATAAAATAAAATAAAATTAAGGCAACTTCTTTTAAAAACTCTTCTAGAAAAAGCAAAAGTAAAAGCAAGAGTCATGACAAATGGCCCCATATGTAATTTGCTTCCAAATATAAAGAATTTTTAATTTGAACTCAAGTCTCCTCCATATTTCTTCTTGACGATTAGGCCATCTTTGAAATTTACGAGCAAAAATTCTCACGGAATTGCTGCAAAAAAAGTCTATTTAATGAATAAATGCATTGTCAAAGAAAAATTTGGCACGTCTACATACATTCACTTACAAAGAAAAGTTTGGCACGTGGGTCTTCGAAAAAAATGTTGAATCCGAAACATCAGCTATTCCTCGAATTGAAGAGGGAAATCAATATTTAGATCGCTGAATAATGCTAGATAATATTAAATAAAGAATAAACTTTAAAGTATATTCTACTTTACAAATCGTGTATCAGACATATACTCAAGGACACATGATCTAACACTTAAAACCATATATTATTATTAGCCTTGCATGCAATTAACAGCTCATCTTAGAAATTGAGCTTAATTAAATATCAATTATACGCCTGATTCTTCCTGCAAAAAGTCATTCCAAAGACCAACTAAACGTGAGAATACCGTTTTCGGGAAGAATGTAGCAGCCTTGGGAGAAGAAATAAAAGTTGAAATGTATCGTGTGCTGCTGCTATAAATTAACCAGAAAATTGTTATTGCACATAGAATACAAACCTGAAACCAAATTTTACAGAATTCATTACTCAAAAAGGTTTGAGAATGGCGATTGAACGTATTATCATGGCTACACTCATTGCCACTAGCCTGATTTCCATGGCCAGTGCCATTCCTGGAACTGCGACTTTCTACACCACTTATATTCGTAAGTTTCTTTCATATTATCTTAATTCATTGGTTTGGTATATGGAAATTTACTCAATGACACTATATCATTGGACTATTTAAATACAATGGTCATCTAGGATTCTGGTACAACTTCTGACATTATTTTTGTGGCAAAGTTGTTTAACTCGTAAAATAAGTACTAAAAGTAAACTTTGACCTAATAGTACGAATTTTCAGTAACTGATCAAAGCAAGCTAACAGACTAGTTGAACTATGTGCAGCATCGGCATGCTATGGATCCGAAGACCGAGGTACAATGATAGCGGCAACAAATCATTCATTATACAACAATGGAGCAGCATAAGGAACAAGGTANCCTTGCACGGGAAATGAAGTTACTGTAACAATTGTAGATCTTTGCCCAGGATGTCAAAATGACCAGCTTGATCTCTCCCAGGAAGCCTTCTCCATCATTGCTAACACCGATGCTGGAAGAATCTTAATTGATTACAATCAGTATGGAAATATTCTACTTTTATATATATTTTTACACGTGTATATATATTATGAGTCAAATCACTCCTATCTAAATATTTAAACAGAGTTGAGCTACATTTATTTAAGCCGATGTTTAACAACTATTAAAACAAAACTTTTTTTTTTGTCAAACTCTTTTTTAACCATAAATTCTCCAAATAAAATATTCTGCACTCAAAAATTTTTTTTAATACTTTTTAATAACATATTTTACAAAAAATCACTATTCCAAAACTCATTTTTTCCAAAAAATTCATTTTAATTGTTTTCAAACAAACCAAATTTAGCCAATCACTGTACATGCTGGTTTTTATGCGAAATATATTTTTTCATCAAATTTCTACTTTATTTTTTCATGATGTTTGATGACTTTGATACCATGTTAAACTGTTTTAAGTAGATAAATATATTAGTACTAACATGTATTTTTCTTGTTTTCCTTGTGATTTTCAGGGTTTGAGACAAGACAACTTTGGAAAAACAAAAAGTTCAAGTTATCAAGAATAAGCTTTTAGCTGATTTTATGGTCGATATAATAAGCCATACTAGTTTAATAAGCATCAGCTAAATATCTATTTTTTTAATTTCAGTAATGCGAGTTGGAAGATGCTGTGTGAATTTGAAGATATCATGTGATAACTTCTATATGCAAATAAAAGTTTGAATTTTATATATCATAGCTGTTTTTGTTATTTAACCTTCAAATCGTCAATTGATCTTCACCTAATTTTGGAGAAATTCGTCTCTTTTATCTCGTAGGCTAGCTAGATCTCGTTTTTAAGCGTTCAAAATTTTGCAAAATTCAAAATTGGCCTAATTTGGCGCAATTGACAACTAGAACATAATTGATTATCTGGTGATGAAAGAAATTTTGGTAATTGTTGAAGCAGGTTGACTTAGACAAAGGTGAGTCGATTTGACCAAGTTCAAGTCGATGTAATTACAAATTCAAAAAGGAAAGAATATCTTTTAAAACATTTACATTCAAGATATTTGACAAAAAAAAGATCTTGGGAATAAGAAGTTAATACTATTTTTTTAATCATGTGTGAGAAGAGATATTCCTATCTTAAAACTATACAATTCAAACATTTTCTCATCGTCGTCTCCTTGGTTGATCCACCACCATAGTCACTATGGCAGCCACCTATTCTACATCAATCACCACTGTCGGAAACTCAAAATTTCTTAACCCTCAATCTTCTATATTGATAGTGGATTCTAAGCTAAACCCTCAATTCCCTTGATTCATTATATATATGACAATTAATCACGAATGTATCAGCGATCGATAGTTGCACTTGTCTAAAACTATTCCCTTCTCCGGCTTCAACCCTAGATCTACAGCCCCCGCCTCTCTTGGTGGGGTCAATCCTCCACAATGGCCGAACCTCCTGGCCACAATAACTACCCTACACCACTCAATTCTTTGAACAAGACCTCCTCTCCTACTGCCCCAATCTCCTACGCAGCAGCAATTTCTGACTTTCTTAAATTAGGAAATCCAATGTATAAGATTGATGTGTTGAAAAAGAAGTAAAATATTGGAGAAATCAATAGAACTTCACAAGGGCCGTTTAACAACACTTGTGTCGTTGTGTACCTATAAACATGAATATATGTAGCCACGACCCATCCATGCCCCGAGAACCAATAATTTGAACTCATTTTAGTTGCAAGATGTACATTCCGTTTACAAAAGTTGAGGTATGTGCTGATTAATTATATTTTCTAATGAATCAATATAATGACTTGTGATTTCACTAACTAGATATCATAAAATCTATATATCTTGAATCATTTTTTGTTACGTGATCAACTTTTCTGTCTTTCTTAATTAGGGGATCTAATGTATGAGGTCGTTGAGTTGGAAAAGAAGAAAAATATTAAAAAAAATCAATAGAATGACACAAGGGTCGTTAAACGACACTTATGTCATTCTATCTATAAACACGAGTATAAGCAGTTATAAACCATCAATGCCCTGAGAACCAATAAGTGGAACTCATTTCAGTTGCAAGATGGACATGCCATTTACAGAAGTTGAGATATGTGCTCATTAATTATATTTTCTATTAAATCAATACAATAACTTGTGATTTTCACCAAATCGATATCATATAATCTATGTATCTTCAATCATTCTTTGTCGTGTGATTAACCTTTTTGACTTTCTTAAATTAGGGACTCCAATGTATGAGGTCGTTGCATTGGAAAATAAGTAAAATATTGGAGAAATAAATAGAATGACGTAAAGGCCGTTAAACAACACTGGTTTCATTCTGTCTATAAACACGAGTATAAGCAGCCACGACCCATACATGCATCGAGAACCAGTAAATTGAACTCATTTAAGTTTTAAGATGGATATGCCGTTTACAAAAGTTGAAAAATGTGCTCATTAATTATATTTTCTAACGAATCAATAAAATGACTCGTGATTTCACCAACTCGATATATCTTCAACCGTTCGTTCTCACGTGATCAACCTTTTTGACCTTTTTAAATTAAGGGATCCAATGTTTGAGATCGTTGTGTTGGAAAAGAAGCAAAATATTAGAGAAATCAATGGTACAAGTGTTGTTCTGTCTTTACGCACGAGTATAAGCTGCCATAACCCATCCATGCCGCACGAACCAATAAGTTGAACTCAATTTAGTTTCTAGATGGACATTTCGTTTATAAAAGTTGAGAGACGTGCTTATTAATTATATTTTCTAACGAATTAATACAATGACTTGTGATTTCACCAACTCGATATCGTATAATTCATGTTAATTTAACCGTTCTTTGTCACGTTATCAACCTTTTTAACTTTCTTAAGTCAGGTGATCCAATGTTTGAGTTCGTTAGGTTTAAAGAGAAGTAAAATATTGGAGAAATCAGTAGAAAGACACAAGAGCTGTTAAACGACACTTGTGTCGTTCTGTTTATAAACACGAGTATAAGCAGTCACAACCCATTCATTCCCTCGAGAATTAGAGCTCATTTTAGTTGCAAGATGGACTTGTTGTTTACAAAAATTGAGAGATGTGCTGATTAATTATGTTTTCTAACGTATCAGTATAATGATTTGTGATTTCATCAACTCAATATCTTATAATATATATCAATTCATCGCTCTTCATCACGTGATCAACATTTTCGACTTTTTAAAGTTAGGGAAGTCAAAGTTTGTGGTAGTTGCGTTGGAAAATAAGCAAAATGTTGGAGAATTCAACGGAACGGCACAAGTGTCGCTACTTAAAATGACACTTGTGTCATTCTGTCTATAAACACGAGTATAAATTACAACAACTCTTTCGTGCTCCGATAATTGATAAGTTAAACTCATTTAAGTTGTAAGATGAACATATTGTGTTCAAAATTTGAGAGATGTACTCATTGCTTAATCAACATGAAAACAACATAACAACACAAGTGTCATTACTGAAATGAAAACAGTACAAGTGTTGTTACCCGTGTAAACATAATATGAATAAATGATTATCATATTTAAATTATCAAAGTAGCCACAATGTAATATCAATAATGGACAAAACATAACATGTAATGGCTATATTGTTGTTTTACATGGAAGATAACGACTTGCGTGCCATTCTATACTACAGATAATGGCTAGAGTGTCGTTATCATCCAATAGTTGTCGACATCACAAAATATCACTACAACAAAATTCAACTTTTGCAACGTTTAAAAAACGTTGCTAAAACCTTTTTGCAACATTTTTGCATGTGTTGTGGGCTTCAGTGTTGCCGTAGACCTAAGGATACGGCAACGTTTATACACAGCTGCAAAAGCTAAATACAAACGTTACCGTTTAGTTTTTGCAACGTTTAAAAAACGTTGCTGAAAGTCATTTGCAACATTTTTTAAACGTTGCTGTAGGTCTTTGACAATGTTTTTGAAACGTTGCCGTAGGTCTACAACAACGTTTAAAAAATGTTGCCAAAGACCTACGACAACATTTTAAAAATGTTGCCAAAGACCTTTGGCAACATTTTTTAAGCTTTGCCGTAGGTTTTTGGCAACGTTTTTTAAACGTTGCCATAGGCCATATTACAGTTTTTTTTTTATTATAAACAATTTATGTAAATTGATCGACAAAATTGAAAATACTTCTTTTGAACAAATTTTAAAATTGCATAAAAATTGATAATTTCATTACAAATTTTTGAATCCATACACTTGAACATTAAAATCTAATACAACATCACCTAAATAAAAAGGAGTTTCAAAATGAAATAAAATTAGGAATAAAATTTTGGACAAACAGCGGCAGACTCTAGCAATAACACTTGACGAGCGTCTTTTAACATCAGTTTCTTTTGACATTTCTTCTGCCAATAACTTCTTTATTGGTGTTCGAGTGGCTCGTCTCGAAGTAATTCCTGGAAAAGTCGAAATCATAAGAAATCAAGTAGAAGTAGTAAACAAGTAAAAGTGGACATTATACTTCAGTGGAAATAAAAGAAAATTGAAGATAAAGTTTCTTAGACCATCACCTAAGAGTTTCAGCATGTACAGTGGTAAGTAATAATTGGAAGATTAGTGGGCTACAAACAATGAACAATTATTGACGGCCAGCTCTAAACAAGAGCCCCTTGTACAGCAATATATTGATTTTGCAAACCAAAGGATTCCAAAGCAACAATATAGTTAGGACTCTTCACTATTGCTCACCTGGATTTCTTACTCTTATAGCCTTGAATTCTACATTATTGGGGTCCTTCAAGTACACCCTACGAGGATCAATGCTTACAACAACCGCCTAATATTAAAGCAGAGGAATTCATTAAAGTGAGACTTTGACATTTTGGAAAGGGTATTGTAGAAGAAGTTGATGCATGCCAATTTGCTATTTTCTTAATCCTCAATGAAGATAAAGTACAGGATGAGAAATTAATATTTGGACCATTACTTTTTTTTCTTTATTATCAGTGACTATCTTCAAAGCAAGCAAATTAAACATATCTAATCAAGAAATTATAAGATAACATCCCTCACTATATCACTTGGAGGTATTGAATCCAAACAACAAAATATGAATTAATTACTCTGTAACATGAAGCCAACCAAATGAAGCCAAATCAAGAGCTATCTTTTTTTAGGTATCTCACACTCAAAGCCATGAAAGATTCACAAGGTAAGTCTTCTTTTTTCTCCTTGCTGAAAAACAGATATTCCATATTTGATGGGTATTTTCTTCTCTTCAATAACATAAATAAGTATATCCACAAGATTTACAAGACAGCAGTGCATAGCTGACCGGGAGCTCTAAAGACTAAGTAAAACACTATGTAGTTTAACAAGAGATTACTTTATGATAATCTAAACAAATAGTGAAGCCAATTGCATCTTGAAGGCTTGCCATTAGATAATGACAAGAAAATTACTTCCGAACTTCAAGCATCAATGGAGAAAAAATGTAAGCCAAGCAAATATTATTAAGCCTCAACATTAAAAATGACATAGAAGCAAAGCAGAAGGCCAACAGACTGCTTGAAATTTGACACCGATGGTAGTAAACTAGTATAGTGACTGATTTAATATCCATCATATTGCGAAAATATTGTCAAGAGTGAAGCAGGATGCAAATCATACCAACATTTGGCCCTTTTGGGTACAATTGACGGACACCCTGCTCTTCTAGAGTAGGAAGCACATCATCAGTCTGCATAAAAAGTTCACAACAAGGTTATCCTCGACATACTTCAAAAGAAAATAAATTAAACTTTTTGCAACTGAATTTTACATAATTTGAGGATGATTTACTTAGTTCCAGAGCAATAAATAACAATGTGAAGAGAAATAGCTTCCATCTACTCCAATGTATGTCAATCCGGACAAGAATATAAACATCTCCAAAAGAATCAAATTCGCCAATAAAATTACTCACTTAATATGGGCAAATTTCTCTCTATTTTTTTACCAATGTTTAGTCAACCTCAAACTCATCCTCTACTCAAACCCATCACCGATAAAAAGAAAACCCTGAGAAAGATTGAAAAAGAACCTTTTGACGACCATCATGTGTGAATGCTAAATTCATAAATCCCATTATAACAGAGCCATTTTTCATTCAGAATTTCAAATTCGACAACAGTATAGAAAGAGTAGAAATAAAAATTAGTAGAAGTTTCTGTGTAATTTGCTCCGTAGAGAAAACTTCAAGAAATTGAATATTTGAATTTCTTGACAAGCAAAAACACGGAAAAATTAAGAAATCAAGATCAAAACTTACAAATGAAGATGAAAATCTGGTTTGCAGAGTCTTGGTCAGCAGCTGTTGCAAGAAAACCATCCAGCTGCTAAGATTTTCACTTTCAGTCCATCTTTCTCTCACAAATCGAACTCTCCAACTCTGTTTTCTCTCTTCATCCGTGATGGGTCATCTGCATTTTCGTTCTCTGTCTCCATCAAGTATGGGTTGGCGGTGGCGACTTTGAGTGAGAGGCGAAGAAAGAAGTGGGAGTGAGGTAGCGGAGGAAATGGTGATATTGAAAGAGATTGGGAGAAGAGAGGCGTGAACGGAGGGAGGCGAGAGTGGAGGGATTTTGTTGGGAGGGAGGTGTGAATTAGTCTAGGGTTTGGTTTATTTTTTATTTTTATCATTTGAGCTTGTATATAATTTAATTTGAGAAAAAAGTGTAAAATTTTTGGCAACGTTTTTTGAACGTTGCAAAAAGTAATTTTTTTCGTAAAGTTTAAAAAACATTGTCAAAAGTGGACTTTTCGCAACGTTCAAAAAACATTGTCAAAAGTGAACTTTTGACAACGTTTTTTGAATTTTTCGCAACGTTCAAAAAACGTTGCGAAAACTTAAACTTTTCGCAACATTTATAAAACGTTGCAAAAGGCGACATTAACAACATTTATTTAAAAAATATTGCGAAAGCTCAATTATTTTAGCCAATAGCAACATTCACTTGCTAAAATGTTGCAATAGACTCCATTAGCAACATTTAATCAACGAATATTGTCTTTTGCGTGTTGCAAAATGCCATTTTTGGTGTAGTGTATGCTAAATACGAAAATAAAATCAACTAAAATATCATTTCATACCTTATTTAACAATAAAAGTATCAATGTACATGAGTTTCTAAAAGTATCTTTCTTTTTTCTTCAAATTTTATAAAGATTTCAATGTTGATAAAATAGAAACCAAAATCTTGTTCAAATGCTCAAAAGGTACCCAAAATAGGTGAACAATATAATGAATAACAAGATTTTAGGATGGCAAGCACAGTAATGGAAAAACACAAGTGATGCAATTTTTGAGAAGAATCGAGGAATTTAATTGAATTGATAAAGGTGTTTGGGTATTTTTCAATGGTGAGGGTGTTTTGGATATTTAACATTATTTGTTTATTGCATTTTATAATTGAAGGTCATTTTGACCAACAAACATTGAAAGAAGGTGTTTTAACCAAATACATTGTTTGACCGGTTTATTTAACAAACTTTCCCTTTCCCAGAATATTGATTAATATTAGTAATTTTTTTTTTCATGGAGCTGAATTATTGAACATTTTAAATTAATCCAATTTTATGAAACAGAAAGACTCCACAATAGATGATATTGGTAACGAAATTGTACGCTTTAAACTTTTTTTCTTAAAAAAACAATTTCCTGAAAGTGGGGTAATCCTAATGCATGTCTATTTAAAATATGTTTAAGGCGTTGAGCATTATAAAAATATATGTCCATAGTCATACATATTTCAATTTTGTGATATTTTCTAAGATATTAAATGAAACTTTTAAGCTACAAATTGGAAGTTAAATTCCCTCTTATTCGGGAAACAAGAAGTCAGTAGTCAATACCTGTTTAAGTCAAAAGCAATTGCTTAGAAGATATTATTGCCAAACAATAGGTCCGATATTTCCTCTTATCTCACTGCTAGACTAAGAGAACTTGTAAACAACGTTAACTGATGCTGCGGTGGCTGCATGATCCTATATATTTGGCATTATTTCCAGTGACGTAAGATATACATATTGCATGCATGGTTGCACTTCGAATAGAAGCCAAAAGCTGAAGTTAAGAGCTTAATTTGGTTAAGAATGGTGATTTAACATATCATCATAGCACTAGCAGGTTGCCACTAGCCTTATTTCCATGCCCATGGCCGGAACTGCCACTTTTTTACTCAAAGTTCCTGTATGATTTTGCATTTAGTAGATTTTGATAGATGAAATGCGTTTTTGAAAAGTTGATAAAATTTATTGTGTATCTCATGAAATATGTGATTAAAATTAATTGTTAACTTTGACTTAGGTTGAATATGTTTAGGTGTTTCTGTGTCTGAATCAAGATTACTGTATGTAAGATGGCAAGAGTATAAGCATAATTGTGTGTTTTAATGGCCTGAAATTTTCTTCTACTGTTGTTGTTTGCCGTTGGGATTATTGTTACTTTTTGTTATCTATCAATATAAAAGCAATTATTAATAAATCTGTTTTCTGTAGCATAATAATAGTTAGAGTTGCGTACAGTCAAACTGTATGAACATCTGAACTTTTAAAGATGAGACTCATATTTTATACAGAAATGATCTAATGAGCACCCGTGCTCATCTTATCCTAAGCACCAATGAGTTGGCACATTAATTCATTGGTGGATTGAAACTCACAAAATCTTTATCCACCAATGAATTAATGTGCTAACTTATCGGTGCTTAAGATAAGATGAATACCGGTGCTCATTAGATCATTTCTGATATTTTATATATGATAATTTTTCATAAGCTGGATGGTGGTAAGAATCTTGAACTTAAATAAGTTACCGGACCCTCATACTAAGTTGAACTACCCGATGATTATATAGAGAAGATATTTATATTTATTCATTAAATAAAAACTCTTTTAATTTAGCAATTAAAGAGTAACTTATAAATCTCATTTATATATGATATAGTGAATTCCAATAAACCCTTAAAAATTTTGGCTATAAATATTTTTTTACATTGTTTTCACACAACGTAGACCTTTTATCTATAGACAAGTTGAACATTAATTATGGAACTACACACACACACACACAAAAGACCTCGAGAGCTTGTTTAGGAAAAGTTATTTGAAAGGGAGATGATTTTTGGGAGAATGTATAGTTAAAAACTAAGGAAAATAGAATGTGTGGTGGAAAATGATTTTAAGAAAAATTGATTTTGGTTAAAAGTTTTGAATGATACATTTTGTTAAAATATTAACGATAACGAGCAATGAACATTGCTAAAATATTAATGGTAACGAATAATGAACGTTGATAAAACATTAACGATAATGTCAATGATCATCTCCAAAACATTATCGGCAACCGGCATTGAAAAATTTTGCAATGTGTATTTTCATTGCAGTATATATGTACTCTACGGCAATACCGAAGTGTATAAATAATATCCCAAGTTCTACTTTTAAAGCTTCAATATTAGGGATACAATTATGCACCCTAGATGATTAAAATTCCACCTCATTAATTCGAATGGTTTGTCTAGGGCCCGTAATCATGTCTTATTATTAGTCAAGTAAATTATATAAACTTAATATTAAGAGAAATGATGTCAATAAAGAAATGTCTGATCACGATCTACATAAAAATGGTATGTGGTAAATCATAAGCACAATAGAATATTTACTTGCGAACTTAATAAAAACACATGCATATTAAAATTCAATTCACTAGGCATATTGATCATGCGGATCGTCCATATAGCTACATTGTTAGCTATGATAATATTATATTTATAGAACAAGAGCTAAATGTAAGAACAGTCCATATAGCTACATATGATAATCACATAAAGAGACATAGCATTACATATTCACAAAAGTATTATCCACTTCAACACTTGAGAAATCGATAAACATATCTCAAGCAATATCATCATGAGGAGTAAATATAAGTTGTCCTCTTTTTTTTTCTTGATCAGAATTTTGTCTCCTCAAGTATTCCTAAAAATATTTTTAATGAGGCAACTCTCGCAAAGTAAAAAAATAGAAAAAAGGATAATATACTTTTTTTCTTCACTAGGGTTCTTCGTTTTCCTAATAAGGTTTTAATGAGGCTTTATGGCTTATTCTTCGAGTAATGAGTGTTCATAACCTAGAAGACTTTTATTCTTAACATAATACACTTACATGTTATAAATTGTACATGAGGCCCGAGGCAAGCAACAATAGAATATGGTTTTCATCGAATCATTATGCTGACGACAGTCACCAAGGATCCATAAGTATCTTGCATGAAAATGATATTGTTTTAAAACTATAACAAAACAATGGGGAACATATTTCACCATAATTATGACATTGAAGATATTGACGCACAAGATGTCGATGATTCGATACAAAAATTTTCATTAGTTGAAATCAGGTGAAGCAGTTGTACGCCGAAGCATTTTCACATTGAATTTTCTAGACAAGGTTTTGACGAAGTTACATTTTAATATTCCAATTTTTTTTGTAAGTTTCTTCTTTCATTCAGTATTTTTCTGCCATGCATTTGTTTTTTCAAATAAGATTTTTTTTAACAAGACAGATATTGTGTAATTAGTTATTCAAAAGTAAATGTTGTAAATTAAATAATATTTGTGATGAAAATTGAATCCAGCAATCTTAATTATACCATATAATTACAAGACTTTAGTTCTCAATAAAATAAGTTTAAACTCTATCAATATTGTAATCCCTTATTCGAAATTCTCTCTGGTTTATAATGCATGCGACTATAATATTTATTGATCAAAAAGTTGATAAACTAGAAAATAGAAGTTGTTATGGGCTATTAATTTAGTATAATTGAGATTGAAACACGCAAAGGAATAATAAAAATCGTATAACATTTTTGCTTATGAATTAAAAAGAGAAAATGTTATATTTAAAAGGTTACTATGAATGAATTTATCTAATTACACTATCAAACTATTATAAAGAAAATTTTAATCTCTAATAAATTACTTATACTAATCTCTATACTGAACTCGTTAGTGCAGTAACTTTGCAACTAAGGTTAATTACATGCTTGAGCGGGCAAGCTTAAAGGTGTAATAAATAGTATATAACAAACCGAAAGTTGGAAGACTTATCTTGAGGGACTATATATAGTTTATGAAAATACATACGAAAAAAAAAAAAAAAAAATTCCTGATAACATATGAGCATGTCTGGATGGACTAATAGCTTATGAATAAGTCTCATGTTGTAGCAAAAATTGCGTCAAATCAGCACGCATGGGACTTAGAGCTTAAAAGATAGAATAAACTACTTAAAAATCATGGAACCCTCAACTTAAAAGCTGTGGCTTGTTGGGGAATGTATTTAAACCCAAATATATGAAATTAATCAATAAAAAGCAACAAGTCACTCATTTATTATTTTTAAAAAAATAAGATTAAAATCAATTTAAACATTAAGTTAAACAATCACAAACGTATAGATCAAAAGCATAATAAGTAAATAACACCAAAAATTGATGATGGAGGAACATTCCTTGAAAAACTCTTCTAAAAATGAAAAATCTCTAGGCAAACTTTGCCAAAACGAGCCACTAGAAAAGTTAACTTATAATTGGTGAAGATACTCCTAAATATTAGCCGACTCTGATCACCCAACTTATAAATTATCGAAAAACCTCTTCAATTGTGCGATCTGCACTTTTCAAAACTCAGAACTACTCTTCTCTCCATTGGATCATAAAAAAACAAACTCACTCCGAAGCGTTGAAACTCTAAGTGCTTCTTCTCCAATTTCAGAACTATGAAGATTTATAGGTGAAGATAAGGTTTTTGGTGTTTGATCTTTATATATTTCTACGTTTTGATTTGTGTTGATGCAAGAGAATATTAGAATATGTAAGTAATCTTTAAAGGATAATTTTTTTGACTAAATATAAGGCATAACCAATAACAAATATTATTTGAAAAATATATGAAACTTTGTTCTTGGGATTGAATCAAGGAATCTTTTGGAATATGTGTTTGAACTTCAAAGATTGATGTCTTGTATAGAAATATTATTCAACCACACCTAAAAATGTTTCATGGCTTGTATATTTCTAATGGGTAATATTTAAGGTTGAAAGGGATTGATAAGTAGTTGCTTCATGTGAAATAAGGTTTCTGTTCTTCGTACCTCCCCTTGAGCGCTTACAGGGCGGCTATCGAGCTCTTTCAGAGTAGTGGTCAACATTTTCATCATATGATATTGGATTGAGGGGATTCAAAATACATTATAAAGCTAATTCAATGGGCTGCAATTCTCTTAGATAGCATATTTCAAATTGAAATGTTTTCTATGTGAAAAATGCATCACAGCTTGTGACTGAGAATTTGGAGAATAACATGTGCAGCACTTTGACTCTCCTTTAACTTCTAATTACATCTCATTGATCATATGTGATCTTCTTGGATATCTTTGAATTCTTTGACTCCTTCAAGACTTATACTGCCAACTCATTGACTTTTTAACTTTATTTACAACTCCATTATTTCAATTTTTTCTAAGAAATATCCAATTACAAATAGAGACCAACATGGCTTATTTGGCAAACATGCTCTACATTTTGAAACTTGTCTAATCAACAATATAGTTTGATACTCATGAAATTTTGTTCTCTAGTTTCCTAGGAAAAGAAAAAAACCTGTAATCGTTGGTTTGGAAGTCATTTACTTATGTTGACTCCAGCACGATTTATGGTCTATTTGGCATGATTATTGAAAAGTTAAAATGAGTTTTTAGACCCAAAAGTAGCTTTCGGATCGTTTGACTAATTTTATAAAAGTATTTCTTTCTAATTAGAAAAGTTTTTAGAGGAAAATAGTTTAATGTGACTTTCTCTAAAAGAACTTTTGGAATAGGAAATTCTTTCAAAAATTAGTTTCCAAATAAAAATTAAGATAGCTTCATTTAAAAACTTTTTTACAAAAAGTAAAAGGAAAAGTCATGCCAAATGGGCTCTTAAAATCCCTTACTAATAGAAAATGGATAATATTTTAAAAAATTATTCCTTACTGGCATACATCATGTAAAAGGTACACTTAAAGAACTAATTACAAAGACTGGTGAGTAAAAATGGGTGACGCCATAAGTTACAATTAGTAGCGGTTCGACACATTAACCTAATTTTTAACTAAGAAAACATTCAGGAAATCAAGAGTAGAAATGGAAAGACTGACACCAATATTGGCACCAATTCCGATCACCCTTGTGTTAAGGTTCAGCGTGGAGCTCTTGTTGAGAGAAGTTGATGAACAAATAAAAAAATAAAATCAGCAACAAGAAATCGTCAAAATGGAAGGTTTGAACATGATTATAAATCGATGTCATCAAACAACATTTGCCGCTACCAAAGTAAGTGTTTTAAGGCTTTTATCGAAAATAGTTTGTAGGAGTAAACAAACTTTAATCGACGTTTGAATCAAACGAACAAAACTTGGAAAAGGAAGTAAAGAACAAAATTATAAAAAATTGACTTGATCTTAGATTTTGGATGTAATGGAATCAATTTGATGTTTGTGATATGATTTCAACCATGAAAGCCACTCATATATATAGAATTAAAATCACTATGCACGAAGGATGTAAAAACCAATTCAAAAGGGTGTAAAACCCTTCAAAACAACACCATAATTCAAAAACTCAACGGGCAAATTTTTGTATTGGGCGGCCACCCTGGCGATTTTTCAGCTATTACTATTTTTTGTTCTTGTTTTGTTTTTACTTGTTTTTCTAATGGTTAACCATTTCTATCACTTCCAAAATCACTCCTCATTGTTAATTTGAACAATATCCAACAATCCCCCACTTGTTCAAATATAAAATGAGTACAAACTCATGTTTAACGACACTTATGCATAAAGTATGGATATTTTTTGATTTAAATCCAATCTTAGTATAAATTTGACAAAGTAAACATTGAAATCCTAGGTAGCATGAAAGCTTCGAAATTATTCCTTGTGATGATACCGGTGAAATCATACACACAAGTATTAAGTGTTTTGAGTTCCACACAATCTTGTTTAGCGCTTTTATAACCTTGCGCTTTTCCTATTCATAAACTTTCAAAAGAGAAACTCCAACTCTCTATTAAAGTGGCATTGTCTCGAAATTTATATAGGTAAAGTTCTTCCAGTATCTTTGTCACTTTTAGAGATACTTAATCCATAGAATTGAACTTTTTAAGAGTTATAAAACTCAACCCTCTTATTCGTGACAATCGACATTTATAACCTAGGATAGAGTTTTCAGAGAAAAAATAAGTGCTGAATCTATCCACCTATCGAATGACTTATTATTACCCTTTGAACCCGAAGTACATTTTTTATTATAGTCAGGTAGGGTTACTGTCATTGGTGGATTAATTATGGAGGTTTAACTCTATCCTCCTAGTTGTTGTCCGCACTAATTCCCTTGTGAGCGGTTTAGTGAATGGATCAGTCAAATTCTCATTTGACTTCACATAAGTAAGTGAAATTATTTCATTTTTATTAATTTCCTCACATAGTCATGTAGACTAATATGTATAGACTTACCATTATACACTTCATTGTATATTGTACCTAAAGTGGCTTGACTGTCACATAAGATGGATATAGAAGAATTATTCATTTCTCCCAATGGAATTTCGTACATTAAATCCATAAGCCATTCCACTTCTTTTCCGGTTTCAGCCAATGCCACAAATTCGGGTTTTATAATTGCGTGAGTAATACATGTTTGTTTCTTGGATTTTCAAGAGACCGCACCTCCTCCAAGGGTAAATACCCAACCTCAAGTTGATTTATTCTCACAAGCACTATATATCCAACTAGTATCAGTGAATCCTTCTAATATTGTTGGGAACTTAGAATATTGGAGACTAGATCATTGATTTTCTTCAAATAACCAAAAACCCTTCAGAAAGCCTTCCAATGTTCTTTACTTGGATTGCTAGTAAAAAAAACTAAATTTACTAATTGCAAATGCTATGTCTGGTTTTATACATTGCACAACACATATTAGACTCCTAATAGCACTGGCTACTCAGGTTGTGATATAGTTCTTCCATTACTCTTTATAAGTTTCAAACTTGGATCAAATGGAGTATTAACCTCTTGAATGTTCAAGTGTTTGAACTTGTTAATCACGTTCTCAATATAATGTGATTGACTTAACATATAACCCCCACAAGTCTTGGTGACTTTGATAAGATCTTTCATTTTAAATGAGGAAGATAGAAATATCTTTGTTTCTTTTATCCCTTGCATTTGATTGTTCGCCATCAACATGTCATCTACATATAAACAAATTAGCACAACATGATTATCACGGACTTTTAAATATAAACATTTATCAATACTATAATGTTTAAATCAAAAAGACATTATTGCTAAGTCAAACTTTTTGAACCATTTCTTTGGTGCTTGTTTTAATCCATATAAGGATCTTATTAGCTTGCATAGTTTATCCTCATTTTCGGGTAGAACAAATTATTCCGTTGATCCATATAGACACCCTCATCGAGATCCCCATTTCAGAATGCAAATCGACATTCATTTGATGTATATGCAAATCCTTGATTAAAACTAAAGTGAATATAATCCTAATTGATGTTATTCGTACAACTGGTTTGCACATGTCAAAGTAATTTATTCCTTTTTTTTGTTGATATCTTTTAGCCAATAACCTAGCTTTAAAGGAATTAAAAGTACAGTCCACATTATAATTCTTCCTAAATACCCATTTGCAGCCTATAGGTTTTGATCCATGTGGTAAATTGACTAATTTCCAACTGTTGTTTAACACTATTGAATCAATTTCATCATTTATAGCATCATTCCTCAAGGTACTAGTTGAAGTTGCTTCTTGGTAAGTTTTAGAATCGACTTCAACTTGAAGAACATACAGAGTAGTTTTTGTGACATTCTTCTCATTTTCCTCAACTATATGGAAAGAAATAAGCTGAGAGTCTAATTCATCCAGTCTTAACACTTTTTCCTTTCGAGCTCTTTTGCTTTTGCGAAGTTCACTTGTTGTATCAAAATCCTAGAAAAGTATTTCTACTTGTGATCTTGTAGCGCTAGGAATCTCCACATGAGGTTCCCTTAAAGAATTATTATCTAAAAATAACATATTTTCAAAGAAATATACTTAACAGGATTTAATAGCAACATTGGTTTCCAAGTTTAATAAACGATATACCTTGCGATTTTTGTCATATTTGGCACAATCACATTTGATCCCTCTAGAACTCAACTTATTCCTCTTAGAATCCGTGCTCTTACTATAAGCAAGAAACCCATACACTTCGAAATAACCAATGTTTGATTTTCTTCATTTCCACGATTCATATGGAGAAACCTTAAATATTTTAGAAGGAATCCTATTAATTATGTGACACGCACTTAATAAAGATTCACCCCATAAATTAGATGGCAACTTAGCACTTAATAACATGACATTTGTCATTTCAACTATGTCCTATTCTTTCTTTCAACCAAACTATTTTTTCGGGTGTTCTTGGTGCACTACATTGATGTATTATGCCATGTTGTTCACAATAAAGATTAAATTCACTAGAGAAATATTCACATCCTCTATCACTTTTAAAAATTTAAATCTTTTTATTTAATTTATTTCCTACTTTGACTTCGTATATCTTAAACATGTTAAAGGGTTCATCCTTATGTTTTATCAAGTAGATCTAACAAAACCTAAAGTCGTCATCTATGAATGATGTGAAATATCTATTACCTCATCTAGTTAACATTCCATTTAATTCACATATATCAGAATGAATTAATTCTAGAAAATTAGATTTCCTTTCAACACTATGAAAATGTTTCTAAATCATTTTAGACTTAACACATAATTCACATTTATTATATTCTATATTTTCACATGTCCCAGTCTATCATGCCATAAAGAACTAGACTCAACAACATAATTTATATTTGTAGTTTTATTGATATTATTGTCGATGATATAAAGTTTGACTATTGCATCACTAGAATAACATTTTCCAACAAATACACAATTTCGGGAAAGTATAAGTTTGCTCGACTCATATGTGAATTTCATTATCCGTTTTCCCAACAAATCACCACTTACAAGATTTCTATTTATATCCAGTACATAACATTTATTAATGTGATCTTCTCGTAGGATGTAAATTTTAAGTCTATGCTTCATTTGCCAACAACCTTTAATTGAACTTCATTCCCCATTTGAATGTGTTCATCATCAAGTTCTTGATAGATTTTAAAAGGGATCTATTATAACACACATGTATGGTGGCACAAGTATCATACAACTGTCTCGAACCTTTCATTTGACCGAATTCACAATGCTCACGGTTGCAATGATGTTGTCAATGGAGTTCACTTTGCCTTTTTTACGTTGTTTGTTTGCGATGTCTACAACCTGGTGTGTGTTGATGCAGGCACCCAAACGTAATACTTTAACTTTTAAAACTAATATAGTAGTGGAAGTAAGGGTCGATCTCACGAAGAGTATGTAATTCAATATTTTATACTTCGTATAATGATTGTGGTGTTTTTGTATTTAACCAATTATAAATAACGCATTTAATAACAATGAAAATGAAATTAACGAAAATAATCAAAAGGCTAACCTTTGTCTAACTCCACATCTACCGTCGAAAATCCAAAATTGATCATAGATGAAAGGATAATTCAATTCATATTTCGAATATTCACCATTGGAATTATTTTCCTATCTCTCCTTAATTTTAGTTAGTTAGAAACCAGCGTTCTAACTAACTCTAATTATTAAATAACCCCAGACCAGCGCTCAAGATTCAATTTAATAACAATTTTACACAATAGAGAAATCGATGACCTAGATAACACAAATACCAGCGGTTGCATTCAATCTATTTAAACATTCTTCTTAAGATTCAATAACCTTTATCGCAGAAAATATACCCCCAGACCAGCGCTCAAGATTCAATTTAATAACAGCTTTACACAATAGAGAAATCGATGAACTAGATAACACAAACACCAGCGGTTGCATTCAATCTATTTAAACATTCTTCTTAAGATTCAATAACCTTTATCGCAGAAAATCATCAAATCCTAGTACTTCACAAGTTAAAAGAATCAAACAATTACGGATTTGATATTTAACTTAGAGATAGATTGTAACGAATAACAAACTAGTAGGTCTCCCAGCAATTAAACATGACAATCATGAAAATAAGTGTAGAAGAATATATTCAACATGCAAAAATAATAATTAAACAATAAGAAAAACTATTTAGATCTCACAATATGTGGTTTCGAGGCTTCAATTTTCTTCGACCAAGTGTAAAAGTTTAGTTACAATTCATAAATTTAAGAGAGAAATATTGAAGAATGGAGTTTAGAGGCGTTCTGTACGTTCTAGGGTTTTAAAATATATATTTATAGTTGTTTTCATAGGTAGTTGACTTAAATTAGGAAAATAAAATTTTCGTGTCGGAAATAAACCATGCAGCTGCATGGTTTAGAGGCTTGCGGTAGCATGAAACAAATGAACTCAGCCCTCAAACTCTCGGAAGTCGTCTGTGCGGCCGCATGGTTTTACAAAACTTCCTCCGAATAGTTTTAAGTATTTTGGTTATATCTTCTTCTCCTGATATCCAATTGTAGCGATTCAAGATGCGTTAGAAAGATAACGCAAAGGGATACAACTTTACTTTAGATATTATCTTCTAATTCTATCATTTACCATGTCAAAAATGGGTCTCAAAAGGAGACTAAAAATTTGATACATAACTTTTCAAGTGGAAATTGATGTGTGATCTTACTTTGACGATATTTCATTCATTTGACTTCTTTCTTCATACAATTGACTCTTAAATCTTCATAATTTGGTTTGACACAACTTTTGTGTATTTGCACACTAGTCCTTGAACTTTCATTTCCTTTCAATTTGGTCCATTTTCACTTATTTCTTCCAAATTACGAGATATCCATAGAATTTCCACCTAAATCAAAATATGATCATAATGAGTATATTTTGGCACAAAATAAATATACGAGTACATAAAATAAGGAAGGAAAAATATGTATTTTTTATTCCTATCAAATTTTCCCACACTTAACTTTTGCTCGTCCTCGGGCAAAACTCAAATTTAATTCCCTAAAAAACCAGGTCATAATGCATTGAACATAGAACAATCAAACTCTTTAAAACATACAACACATTATGAACAACATTCTCATGCAACACATAATCAATTAGCTAGCATTCTCAACAAGCACTATATATCCAACTAGTATAAGTGAATCCTTCTATTAGGAACTTAGAATATTGGAGACCAGATCATTGATTTTCTTCAAATAACCAAAAACCCTTCAAAAAGCCTTCCAATGTTCTTTACTTGGATTGTTAGTAAAAAAAACTAAATTTACTAATTGCAAATGCTATGTTGGGTTTTATACATTGCACAACACATATTAGACTCCTAATAGCACTTGCTACTCAGGTTGTGATATAGTTCTTCCATTACTCTTTATAAGTTTCAAACTTGGATCAAATGGAGTATTAACCTCTTGAATGTTCAAGTGTTTGAACTTGTTAATCACATTCTCAATATAATGTGATTGAATTAACATATAACCCCCACCAATCTTGATGACTTTGATAAGATCTTTCATTTTAAATGAGGAAGATAGAAATATCTTCTTTTCTTTTATACCTTGCATTTGATTGCTCGCCATCAACATGTCATCTACATATAAACAAATTAGCACAACATGATTATCACAAACTTTTAAATATTAACATTTATCAATACTATAATGTTTAAATCAAAAAGACATTATTGCTAAGTCAAACTTTTTGTACCATTTCTTTGGTGCTTGTTTTAATCCATATAAGGATCTTATTAGCTTGCATAGTTTATCCTCATTTTCGGGTAGAACAAATTATTCCGTTGATCCATATAGACACCCTAATCAAGATCCCCATTTCAGAATGCCATTTCAACATTCATTTGATGTATGTGCAAATCCTAGATTAAAACTAAAGTGAATATAATCCTAATTGATGTTATTCGTACAACTGGTTTGCACATGTCAAAATAATTTATTCCTTTTTTTGTTGATATCTTTTAGCCAATGACCTAGCTTTAAAGGAATTAAAAGTACAGTCCGCATTATAATTCTTCCTAAATACCCATTTGCAGCCTATAGGTTTTGATCCATGTGGTAAATCGACTAATTTCCAAGTGTTGTTTAACACTATTGAATCAATTTTATCATTTACAGCATCCTTCCTCAAGGTACTAGTTGAAGTTGCTTCTTGGTAAGTTTTAGAATCGACTTCAACTTGAAGAACATATAGAGTAGTTTTTGTGACATTCTTCTCATTTTCCTCAACTATATATAAAGAAATAAACTGAGAGTCTAATTCATCTAGTCTTAACACTTTTTCCTTTGGAGCTCTTTTGCTTTTGCGAAGTTCACTTGTTGTATCAAAATCCTCGAAAAGTATTTCTACTTGTGATCTTGTAGCGCTAGGAATCTCCACTTGAGGTTCCCTTAAAGAATTATTATCTAAAAATAACATATTTTCAAAGAACTCTACTTGACAGGATTTAATAGCAACATTGGTTTCCAAGTTTAATAAACGATATACCTTGCTATTTTTGGCATATTTGACACAATCACATTTGATCCCTCTAGAACTCAACTTATTCCTCTTAGAATCCGTGTTCTTACTATAAGCAAGAAATCCATACACTTTGAAATAACCAATGTTTGATTTTCTTCATTTCCACGATTCATATGGAGAAACCTTAAATATTTTAGAAGGAATCCTATTAATTATGTGACACACACTTAATAAAGATTCATCCCATAAATTAGATGGCAACTTAGCACTTAATAACATGACATTTATCATTTCAACTATGTCCTATTCTTTCTTTCAGCCAAACTATTTTTTTCGGGTGTTCTTGGTGCACTACATTGATGTATTATGCCATGTTGTTCACAATAAAGATTAAATTCACTAGAGAAATATTCACATCCTCTATCACTTCTAAAAATTTTAATCTTTTTATTTATTTTATTTCCTACTTTGACATCCTACATCTTAAACATGTTAAAGGGTTCATCCTTATGTTTTATCAAGAGATCTAACAAAACCTAAAGTCGTCATCTATGAATGATGTGAAATATCTATTACCTCATCTAGTTAACATTCCATTTAATTCACATATATCAGAATGAATTAAGTCTAGAAAATTAGATTTCCTTTCAACACTATGAAAATGTTTCTAAATCATTTTAGACTTAACACCTAATTCACATTTATTATATTCTATATTTTCACATGTCCTAGTTTATCATGCCATAAAGAACTAGACTCAACAACGTAATTTATATTTGTAGTTTTATTGATATTATTGTCAATGGTATAAAGTTTGACTATTCCATCACTATAATAACATTTTCCAACAAATACACAATTTCGGGAAAGTATTCGACTCATATGTGAATTTAATTATTTGTTTTCCCAACAAATCACCACTTACAAGATTTCTATTTATATCCAGTACATAGCAATTGTTAATGTAATCTTCTTGTAGGATGTAAATTTTAAGTCTATGCTTCATTTGCCAACAACCTTTAATTGAACTTCATTCCCCATTTGAATGTGTTCGTCATCAAGTTCTTGATAGATTTTAAAAGGGATCTATTATAACACACATGTATGGTGGCACAAGTATCATACAACTGTCTCGAACCTTTCATTTGACCGAATTCACAATGCTCACGGTTGTAATGATGTTGTCAATGGAGTTCACTTTGTCTTTTTACGTTGTTTGTTTGCGATGTCTACAACCTGGTGTGTATTGTCGCAGACACCCAAACGTAGTACCTTAACCTTTAAAACTAATATTGTAGTGGAAGTAAGGATCGATCTCATGAAGAGTATGTAATTCAATATTTTATGCTTCGTATAATAATTGTGGTGTTTTTGTATTTAAACAATTGTAAATAACGCATTTAATAACAATGAAAATGAAATTAACGAAAATAATCAAAAGACTAACTTTTGTCTAACTCCACATCTACCGTCGAAAATCCAAAATTGATCATAGATGTAAGGATAATTCAATTCATATTTCGAATATTCACCATTGGAATTATTTTCCTATCTCTCCTTAATTTTAGTTAGTTAGAAACTAGCATTTTAACTAACTCAAATTATTAAATAACCCCAGACCAGCACTCAATATTCAATTTAATAACAATTTTATACAATAGAGAAATCAATGACCTAGATAACACAAACACTAGCGGTTGCATTCAATCTATTTAAACATTCTTCTTAAAATTCAATAACCTCTATCGTAGAAAATCATCAAATTCTAGTGCTTCACAAGTTAAAGGAATCAAACAATTACGAATTTGATATTTAACTTAGAGGTAGATTGTAACGAATAACAAACTAGTAGGTCTCCCAACAATTAAACATAACAATCATGAAAATAAGTGTAGAAGAATATATTCAACATGCAAAAATAATAATTAAACAATAAGAAAAACTATTTAGATCTCACAATATGTGGTTTCGAGATTTCAATTTTCTTCGATCAAGTGTAAAAGTTTAGTTACAATTCATGAATCTAAGAGAAAAATAATGAAGAATGGAGTTTGGAGGCGTTCTCTACGTTCTTCCCCCGTTCTAGGGTTTTAAAATATGTATTTATAGTTGTTTCCATAAGTAGACCCCGTGCTAGGGTTTTATATTTTGTATTAATAGTTGTTTCCATAGGTAGTTGACTTAAATTAGGAAACCTGTATTTTCGTGTCGGAAATGAACCATGCGGCTGCATGGTTCAGCCGCATGGTTTAGAGGCTTGCGGCAATATGAAACAAATGAACTCAGCCCTCAAAGTCTTGGAAGTTATCCGTGCGGCCCCATGGAATTAAAGGCTTACGGCCGCATGGTTTTACGAAACTTCCGTCGAACAGTTTTAAATATTTTGGTCATATCTTCTTTTCCTAATATCCAATTGAGGCGATTCAAGATGCGTTAGAAAGATAACTTAAAGGGATACAACTTTACTTTAGATATTATCTTCCAATTCTATTATCTGCCATGTCACAAATGGGTCTCAAACGGAGACTAAAAATTTGATGCATAACTTTTCGATTGGAAATTGATGTGTGATCTTACTTTGACGATATTTCATCCCTTTGACTTCTTTCCTCATACAATTGACTCTTAAATCTTCATCATTTGGTTTGACACAATTTTTGTGTATTGCTTATTTCTTCCAAATTACGAGATATCCATAAAATTTCCTCCTAAATCAAAATATGATCATAATGAGTATATTTTGGCACAAAATAAATATACGAGTACATAAAATAAGGAAGGAAAAATATGCATTTTTTATTCCAATCAAATTTTCCCACACTAACTTTTGCTCGTCCTCGGGCAAAATTCAAATTTAATTCCTTAGAAAACCTGGTCCTAATGCCTTGAACATAGAACAATCAAACCCTTTAAAACACACAACACATTATGAACGACATTCTCATGCAACACATAATCAATTAGCTAGCATTCTCATATGAAGATGGAATAAACCAAACATGTAGACCTCATGGATATAAGCGCTTAACTCTCATATGTTTAAAAGGTAAGT
>OU503054.1:19071290-19083571 GCA_912172775.2 Fraxinus pennsylvanica
GGTTGTTGATTCAATATAGGTACTGCAAGCTCCTTCAAAATCCTATTTTCGGCCATGGTTCCTTTTCCTTCAAACTCAATAATCAAAATCACTTGCAAATGGGATGTTGGGAATGAGGTTGCTTTCTTCAAGATTCTATCGAATGTCACCCCTTAACCTGGGCAAGGTTCTTTCTAATTCTGGGTTGTACTACAAATCACCTTAATTGGAAGATCGAGTTGCGACCATGAACAAATAGAACAAATGAAAAATAAACAAGAAAGAAGCTAGAATGAGAAAAACCAATAAAATTTTATGCTAAAATTCCTAAAACGATAAAAGCCTAAAAAAAATCCTAGAAAATTACGATTTTTTTTTTCAAAAACGAAATAAATAACTAAAGAAATACAAAAATAAATTAGCACAACACCCCGGCAACGGCACCAAATCCCTAGCATAATGTCCGAGTTTGCCACTCACATAACAAGAAACTTTAAATTTCATCTTGTTCTTGTTATCTTTGTTGGGGTTTGTGGATTATTCTTCTTATAATCCTTGTTGTATTTGTTTGTTAAATCTACGGCATGAGATCTAGAATTGCTTTCATGAGATGTTCATTCCCATCTCCTACCTTTGACTCTTCCTCAATTCGAAAATGTTTTTGAATTTTTTCCGAAGAATAATCTTGAAAATTGTGAAGGATTTTCTTCCTACAACCTTTCCATGAAGATGGCTATTTCACAATAATTGCACCAGTTTGGAAGGTTTCGGGAAGATCAATCTTCACGACCTTCATTTTATGGACAATGATTTACAACTATGGACTTATCCTAACAAAGCTAGTTATCCAAAAATATGAAATCAAAATACTTAATAAGAAATTCTTTGGTACCTTCCTCCTCGACCTTGTATTTGGTTGCCAACGATTCCCGTATCTCCTTTGCATTGGTGTTATTTGTGTAGAAATCATAGAGGCGATCGGAGAGAGCGTTCAGAATATGTCATCTGCATATCAATTTATCTTTTTCTCTCTACTTCCTTTTCGCCCTTGTTTTGTCGGTGTCATTTGGGGTTGGTTCTAGCAATTGTGCTAAGTATGGATCCAAAATGTAGAAGTTCTTCAAAATTGTGAGAAGAAACTTTAACTTGTCTTTCCATCTTGTAATGTTCGAACCGTCAAATCTGTTAAGCCTCACAAGGTCTTGAGTCATCATATTTATCGTAACCATGGTTGTCTTGCTCTCCATGTTGAATATAGTTTGAGATTGTTGAGAAAAATTGATGAAGAATGGAAAATTAAAATCAGCAACAAGAAATTACCAAAATAGAAGATTTGAACATGATTATGAATCGTTATCCTCAAACGATATTTGCCGCCACCGGAATAAATGCCTGAAGGCTTTATGGCAAATAGTTTGTAGGAGTAAACCTTTATCCAAATTTGAATCAAGTAAACAAAACTTGAAAAAATGAACTAAAGAACAAAATTATAAAGACTTGATTTTATCTTAGATTTTAGATATAATGGAATCAAATTGATATATATATANTTCAACAAAATGGCCATTGTAATTGCAACACAAGGCAAGGCGGCCACCAAAGCCATTTTTCGGCCATCAATATTTTTTGCTGTCATTTTGTTTTTGCTTATTTTTCTCATGGTTAATCATTTTCATCACTTCCAAAATCACTCATCATTTTTCATTCGAACAATATCCAATGGCTCCAGCATTTGCATTTCGTTTCCCATCCCCATCCCCCCACCTCCCACACCATGTTCCTTTTTCTCTATATGACCCTTGTGTTCGTTTTCCTTTTTCTCTATATCACCCTTGTGTTCGTTTGTCAAGAAGATAGAATTAAAGAATAAGATCAGTTTTGACAAGGTTGAGTTGATTTTGGCTGAGTTCAAGTTGCCTTGACTCGTTTACAAAAATAACTATGTTATTAGAGTATTAGATAGTAGATATTTTTCTCTCACAGCTAGGTGCAAGCTGTCCCTTTTTCCCGCCTTTTATGTTTCTGGTTTTTCTATTATTTATACACTTGGGGCTATTTTGTAATACGACGAGATTAACAAACTCAATATCAGATTTACATTTTCCCGCCTTCTCTCTCTCTCTCTGAATTCAATATATGTCTTTCATAGTATTAATATTTATGATATTTTGCATGAAAAGAAAATCTTTTGAATAAAAATTTAAATAGTAAGACTTTTTGTTACCACGTGTGAGAAGACACACTCTTCCATTCTCATAAGATACAACTTACACCTTCATACATCAAAAAATTGATCACCCACCACCCCAATCAATACAATGACCCTATATTTGTACAGAGCGAATTTGAGATTTTTCGGAACATGGTCAAAATTTAAAATTTGGCCTCTCAAGTCGTAATGTGCTTTTAAATTTTTTTGTTAATTAATTGTCTGTTTGACACTCATTAATTTAATTTATGGTTTGCTACGTGATCTTTTTAACTACACATTTCTCTAAAAAATCACTATTCAAAACTTTATTTTTTTCTCTAAAATAATGGTTGTCAAATAGCAATTTAACTTTTTCTTTTGTATGATTCGAAAAAAAAAAAAAAAAACTTAAAACTAATGAATATCGGAAAGCAAAATCCATTATTTTTAATGCCTCAAATAGATGTAGTTAAAAAAAAATTATGTTAAAATTTGTAAATCAATTTGAATTCCATCCAATACATACCATCAAAATTCAGCTGAAATAAATCTTCATAGTCAGAGAGGGGAAAAAATGACTCATAAACAAGAAATTTCCAATGATAATTCATCAACAAGGAACCATAAGGAAAATTTTCAAAATTTTTCTTTCTTGGAACGATCTTGTTTAGGTGTTGGCTGTTGGGAAATTTGATGAATTCCACTTGAGGGATCGTAGAATAAAGCAACCAACTAAAACCAAAAAAAAAAGACGATTACCAATGAAAGCAATGAACCTGTTAGGTTTATACATTATATTGGCAATTATGTAAACAAAGGACCAACTTGAACGATTATAAAAGTTTAGTGATTAAATTGTAAAGTTTCATAATTGGTAGGTTAGTTTGGGGTTTCATGTTTGGAACAAGAAGGATTCATGCTGATTTTTCGCTAGCTGCTTGCCAGAGTCATGCTCGAGCAGATGAAGCAGGAACATCCTAGCTCAACCTTCGCCCCACTGTTGCTCGAGTGACACACCTTTAGTTCGAGCAAAGTGTCCTCCTTGCTCGAGCGACGTATTTTTTTAGGCCAAAACTAATTTTGATTTTCGAGACTTTTACTTGGCCCATTTTTACCTAAACTGTCTAACCTATAAATAATGGCGCCGCATATTCTACTAGTGGGAGATTGAACATACTATTTTCTAGAGAGAATTCATCATACACAANCCGTCGTATATTTTTCTAGAGGGAGATTGAACACATTATTTTCATAGTGATTACATTTTACACAAGATCAAAAGTTCAATCCTTCAATCATATATGTGCTTATCTTATTGAAAACATCAAATCCATCAAGTCAAACACCGAACTGCATTCTTCGCTTGGGTCTGTCAGAAAGATTGTGTCGTTAACTTTGCTGCTTTGAAGATCAAGGAAGAAGTTGAAGAACGAGGAGTTCTTGGGAAGATCTACTAGAGATAAACTGCATATATGGTCAGGATTGGAGTTCGTGTACTCATTCTAAGATGACTGCTTTACAAAGAAGAGCCATGATCGGTGTTAATGTGCACATTCTATGAGGGCTGCTTCAAACTTCAGATAGGAGATTAGAAAGCTTGTATCTTCAACTTTACTGGTAGTCTGTAAGTTTATTCAAAGTTTATAGTGGATCTTTGACTGACAAAGTGCTCGGAGTTTTTTCCGCGTTAGATTTCTTCATGAACAATTCTAGTGTTGTTTACTGCTGTCCTTACTGTTTTGATATTACCGTGGTATTAAAAAATATGACTAATTGAACTGTTTGACTAATCACCTAGACATAAATTAAAGTTTTAATTTAGCATTTACACCTAATCACCCCCATCTAGGTGTTGTTGGGTCGGATTTTGCGTTTTTTAGAGCCAAACACCAAACCAAGAAATTGATTTTAAAATGAACATCGATGGCTTGAACACGGGCACATGAGAAAAATTCATTAAAATCAATAGTAATTGTATTTACAATATCAAGATCTCAATTGAAATCTAAACTCTAACTCTCAAGATGTTCTTGAATAATAATGTGTGAAGATACAATGTGGAAATATATATATATATATATCATTGCTGGAGTTTTAGATGAAGAAGAAGTCATTTTCCAAGCTAAACAAATAACATAGAATTTGGATCACATCACAATAGTGTAAATTTAGTTGCAAAAGAGAGCATAAGTGGAAAACTTTTAAGGCATTTTTAAAATCTTGGATATGATGATCTATAATTAGTGGAAGACTTAATTAAGAGCATTTTCGCAGTCTTGTAGAAAAATTAGAAATCAATATATTGTTTATTGAAACTGGGGTGATACAGCATGAATGTAATGATTGACCTGCTTAATGGGATGAACATGAAACAATTGGTTAGTTCAACATTTTTGCCGCTATAAAAGGGGTGAAAGCATGTCAAGAAATCCACACACACACTCTTTGGACACCAGAGTTTTAAATATGCAGACAATGAAATGTCAAATTCGACTTCTTATGGTGTTGGGCACAACGATATGCCTTGCCTTAGTCGCACTTGCTAAGCAGGGAACTGGTGTTTTCTATGGTCCACCTTATCTTCGTGAGTAAATGTTTTGTGTTTATTAATGCATGATTTTGAGCAGTTTTTAATACTCGATTATCTAAATTTAAGGCTTTCAACGAACTAACACAAATTTTTTAAACATTCTGTAGCATCCTCATGCTATGGCTACCGAAACCAAGGAATCATGATAGCGGGAGATAATCCTACAGTGTATGATGGTGGAAAAGCATGTGGAAGATGGTATAATGTGACGTGCTTGGGAGGCACGAACAATACACCAAATCCTTGCAAAAGGGGTGACATAATTGTAAGAATCGTAGATCTTTGCACAAGATGCGGAGCGGACGAGATTAGTCTCTCTCGATATGCCTTCTCGAGGATTGCTAACCTTAGGGCTGGAAGAGTCCGCGTTGAATATACCCAGTAGGCAAACTTTCAATTTCTAGTTCTTTAATAATTTTTTCTTTATGTTTTAAGAATCAATTCTCGCAATTAGTGTTTATCTTTTTAATCTCTTATTTTTGTTGTGATTTTCAGGGTTTGAGGCAATTTGGTATGAGAAACCAAAAAAATCAAGGCTACTAAATAAGCTTGTTTATAGCTTTGCTTATACGCATACTAGCACTAGTTAAATAAGAAATCAGACAAAAATAGATTTTTGTCTGGTTGTATAAAAATAAGGATGTAGTGAGTTTGACATTGGTAGCTTGTCATATATTCCATGTGCAAATGAAACTTTAAAGCTCATGCAATGTAATGATGTGTTATCTCTTAGTATTAGTCTGCGCAGAGAACCAGTCAACGCACTAGCTGCAACTAATGTCAATTACGTGCTCGACTTGGCAAGCTTATGGTATAATAGACTAATAGTAACAGAGTAGGTATAGAAAAGGTTTTAAAATGCGATGCATATGCGTAATTATGCATTCATTCTTTGATGTCAATTACATGCTCGACTTGGCTAGCATTACAAGCATATGTATTTCTATGCAAAACATATGCATGATTATATGTTCTTCAACTTTTAAAATATTATTTTAATTATTCCAAACTAATAAATAGATAAAATAATGCATTCTTTGAACTATTTTAAAAATTTTCAGAAAAAAATATATTGTTCAAAATCATGAATACTCTAATTAATTGAGCTTTCTACATATTCTTCAGATTTTCAAGGAAAATATATTGCTTAAAATCATGAAAACTACAATTACTTAATAATCAATCCTACAATTAGATTGGACATGAACCCCGGTTTTAAAAAAAACATTAAATCTTGTCTAGCTCTTTTATCGTATTCGAGTTCAATCTCATCTTCTTCATCCAAATCATTCGATGCAAAATCATCTTCATTGGGCACCATTTTTTCAACTCAAGAATTTCTATTACCTCTTGTATATAGTAAGATATGATTGTGAACCTCCTCATCATCATCACAACTATTAACAATTCAAAATTGTGCATTATTAGCATCACTTGTTAATAAAACTACAGGAAGATTGAAGAAGAATGAGGCTTGGGCTCAACGTAGATAGTTTGCAACTTTATGAAAAATTTGTTTGATTTTTTTATTTTCTAAACGTCAAAATCCTACATATTGTTATATATAATTCACAAGTTTGGGTGATTTGGCCTAATTTGACATTTGTTGGGCTCAATTTACCTTTTATAAATTCTAAAAATGGGTTGGGCTATGTTAAGCTCAATTTGACACAATTGTTAACACAAATACGGGCACATTTTGATGTTTTAGCGTGCATATATGATTGACGAAATGGGTTGATCATATCATCATATGCATACTCCATATGTGGGGCGTTTCGAAAATGCATCAAACATATGCAAGTATATACGAAGCATATGTGCACAATTTATAACACTGGGTACAATTAGCGTAAGGACTATATTGTTGCCAAAATGCACTTGAAAGAGGAATATATTGTTGCCAAAATGCACTTGAAAGACTTTATTAGAAATATATATTACGATGAATGCCTCATCCATAATGAGTTTCGATCCTCATAAAACTCAAATATGTCCACTTTCTTACAAAATAAGGAAAAAAAATAAGATTTTATTGGGAGTCATTTACCCCTTGTTCGTTAGTAAGAATTCACATGGGAACACGACCACATAGTTTCAAACCACATGCCAGTGGCTTCACCTTCTTAATTTTGTAAGTAAGTAATTGGCATCAAGGCAATACATAGTGCTCGCCCTGACTATAGACGGGTAGGCACCATTTAGTCCCCATTTTGGTGAGGGTTCCAAAAAAATTATTATATAGAATTATATTTATAAATAATAAATAATATTTTTCCAAAAAAAACTTTATATTCGTCAAAGCGTAAAAAAGGTTTTTAATTCATTAAGACTTTCAACTTGGTTAGTTTTCCATTTTTCTGATTTTTAAGGTAACATAGGTTTTTTCTCTTCTTTTCATTTCTTTTGTTTGTTAGTGACCTTTCAGCTTTTATTTTATTTTCTTCCTTAGGTCCTTTTTTAGCGCAATACAGGAAAGCGCCCCTCTTTATTTCATCCTGTAGCTTTCTAGATTTTGGTATTGAAGGCATAGCATAGACAGAGCTGGAGTTAAAAAAAACTAGTCCCTATTCAACCTATAAGAAAAGCTCTTCTTGTGCGCTGTTTAATCATCTTCAATTTATGATCTCCAAATTCTACCATTTGCAATTTTATAGCTTACATTTACATTCTTTGACAATAATACTGATATCGTTATATGCATAATATGAGTTATTTCTATAATGTAAATATCAGACATTTAAGTCGCTATCACAAACACATTGACAAGTCAATTTGAAATGGTTAAAACAATAAGATTTCAAACTCTACAAATAAAAGTCGTAAACACTTGATGGATGCATGTGATGACCCTAAGGTGAATAAAGATGCTAAAAATTTATCTTATGGCATTAAGAATTTTGAGCTCTTGTGATGTGATTGTTTGGTACTATATATTGTGCACTATTATAGCGTTTGCAAAATGTTGCAAAGTGAAAACATGTCTATTGATGTTGTTATTAATCATTCAAAAGCACTTATTTAATTTTTTTAAAAAATAGATAAAGAAATTTCTCAAATGGAAGTTGAACCTACTTTTCATGAAAAGCTTTTTATTCATATAAAGAAGTACTGTGATAAAATTGTTAATGATGAAATAATGTATTGAACTCAAGAATCTTTTAGAGTTGATTATTTCTTATATATATAGTTGGTTAAGCTCTTTCCTCACTTAAGTTAATGTTCGAACTATTTCAAAATTTTGAAATTACTTTTGAGTTTCTATTTGATTTAAAAAGTTCGCAGCCTACAAATTGTAATTGTTTGAAGTAACGGTGTGATAAGCTTGAAGAATTTTTTAAGCACGACAATGATTCTAATATTGATGAGCAAAGTTATATTATGAGCTGCAGATTGTTAGAAACTATTTGTCAGAAAAGATGTAGAAGGTGATTGAAGTGTTAGATTATATAAAAATGATATACTCTTGTTTTCAAATGTGTAGATTACTTATAAAATATTATTGATTATATTAGTTACATTTGTATATGTCGATATCAGCTTCTCAAAGTTGAAGTTGATAAAATTCTGCCTTCGATCAACAACAAGAAAGGTTGAATGGATCTCTGGTGTCTATCAAAAAAAAGGTTAAAACAGATTAATTGTAATAGTATAATAATTGATTTTCTATCAAAACCTCAAGAAAAGTAAATTTAATTTAGGCGTTTGAAAGTTTTAGATTATTATTTTCATAACTTTGAATACAATTATTTAGCTCATGTTTGACAACCATTATTTGTGTTGTGAAACAAAGATGATATCGGATTAATCAAATATCAAATTGTTGGAGAAAATAGGAGATTATAGCCGCAATACAAAGTAATTAAACGCAAGAACAAAATAATTTACAAAAAATGAAAATTTTATTATAATATAGAGAAAGAATTAAAAATTTTGTATTTATAATGTTTTTAACTTCTATTAAATCATAATGAAGTGCCACCTATATATAGAGAACAACTAGAAGACGTCAAAATCCTAATAGTAGCATTGTAGTTGAAGTAGAATGCAAAAATAAAGTTTGCAACGGGAATAAAAGTTCCCAGGCGGGTTCATCCCAAATCTCTTCCAAAGATGGTTTTCTTCATTCCAAAATCTTTTCAAGCCAACACAAATTTCAATTCTCAATTGGGCTTCCAAGTAGAATTTCAACTAAAATTCGCAAAGTGAACTTTAATAGGATTCCACAATAGCATTCCTAATATAATTCTTCTTAGCACTTCAATTAAAACTCTTAATAGTCTTCAACAAAGAATTCAGATTACACCCAAATTCTAATAATTTTCACTTTGACATAAATTATACTGCAATAAACAAAACTTCAAAGAAAAAAATTCTCCACCTAGAGACAATTTTCACTGTAAAAAATAAAATTAAACCCTTCAATGAAAAACAAAATTGAACTTTTCTATCAAAAATTTCTAATTGAAAATATTTTTCACTTCTTCTACCCCAACTAGGGGCAAAAGTGATTTAATGATCACCAAACAAGGCTGAAACAAGCTCTGTAACATAATCACAATGGATATTGGCTAGAATCATTACCTTTAACCGCATCCAAACCATCAACTAAATAGCAGAATTATATGTATGTACAATCTTGTATCCAAAAATTGGTCTATTTGTAGCAACTAAATACAATTATACCGCCAATGATGGTGGCAAGATGGATTTACCCATAACTTCTAAATTCAATTAAGATATATTCCTTAAAGAAGACCTCAAATTAGACTCCAACAATACAGAATCCAACTCAAACTCCACCTTAGTTTTTAAAATATGCTGATTGCTCAAAGATTTTGTGTAAAACCATATCCCTCTAACAAGACACGGGCTCCTTATAAAAAATTTAAACCTCTTTAGAGTTGTAGTTAGACATAAGTAAAAACTCTCCACTACTGTTAGGATTTTCTATGGTACTTGCTTTCCCTAAAATTCCTGATTATTGATTTACAGTCAATTTTAATTCAGCAACTTATAACAATCGTTTATCAAGTACTCATTTTTCTTACAATAATTATAAAATTTGAAGTTAGATTTTGACTTGCACCTTAAACGACCACCATCAATAATGAGGCCATTTCCATGACCCTTAAATGCAACAAGACGTTTCATCTTTTTCTTTAAATATAGAGCATCATAGACTCATTCAATTGTGAGAGTATTACGACTGTATAAAACCGTGTCTCTAAAATACATATATGTAAATAAACATAATAAAATTAATTACAAATCTTCTTCATCATATTTTACTTCCAAGTTCTCCAAATTAGCAATCATTTCCTTAAAAGTAGCTAGGTGATCCTCAAGAGATGTACTTGCTGTCATACGTTGTTTTAGATATAATTTGCTAGTAAAACTTTTCGTCATGCACAATTGCTCTAATTTTAACCATTATAGAGCGGCTAACTTCTATTTCAAAACGTGCTAAACAATATTATTTGAAAAATGAAGATGTATTTAAGATAAAGCCTTTCGATCCTTCCGTTATTTCTCCTCCAGAGTTCAAGTTGCGAACATTTTGTCAAATCTCAACAACACATCGTCCAAATCCATCTAAGAGAGTATCGTTCACATTTTTACCTATCACAAAGAGAATCTTGTATTGTGATCTAATAATAAAATATCATACTTCATTATTACCATCACGAAAGATCGAGTTGAGCTATGAACTTAATCAAAACCTCGATCTTCCTAACCAAAAGCACTAATAACAGTTTGTTGAGAACCAAAATGATATCGAATTAATCTAATACCAATTTTTTGGAAAAAAATTAAGAAATTATAACCACAATATGAAGTAACTGATTACAAGAACACAAGAAAAAATAATTTGTAGAGAATTGCGATTTTATTATAATATGGAAAAAGAATACAAGGACTTTATATTTACAATGTTTTTAACTCCTACTAAATCATAATGAAAATGCAACTATATATAGGAAACAAATAGGGGACATCCAAACCCTAATAATAAAGTTTTAGTTGAAGTAGAATGCAAAAAATGAGTCCAAATGGAATTGAAAAAAAAAAAAAAGTATTGTGGCGCCACAATGACACTCTCCGAGCGCTGCACCACCACCCTATCTCCATCTCAAATACCTTCCAAAGATTTTTTTTTTTTTTTTTAATTCCAAAGTTTTCTTCAAGTCCAACACAAATTTCAACTCTCAATTGGGCTTCCAAATAGAATTTCAACTAGAATTCGTCAAGTAAACTTAAATATGATTCCACAATAGCTTTCCAAATAGAATTCTTCTCAATGTGCATTTTAATTAGAACTTCCAATTATCTTCCATAAAGAATTTGTTTCACATCCAAATTCTAACAATTTGTGTTGGACTTGAAGTCATATGGACTTCTAAATAAGATCAACTGCTATTCATTATTTTCTAATAATTTACAACACTCCCCCGTGACAATAACTTTCTTGTTAAAAATTTGCTATGCAAAAACTTGTTAAGACTAAAACTTCTAACCAAGGGAAAGAGTACAATTAATCAAAATTAATGTCATAAAATGTTGCATCGTTAAAATCTTATCAAAATAAATTATTGAGACAAAAGGAAAAAGAGTACACTTACTCCTTTGAGCCCTATTATAATAATAAAAATTATCGCATATACAAAAAATTGATCTCCAGCGACCAACGATTCAACGACCACTCCGCATTGGTTATATTTTCACCAACCAACTTCAATATATCGAGCCATACATATCTTGTCTGTCCATATCTCCCATATGATCATCTTGATACAAAATATTCATATATATTATGCTATCGAAAATCATTAGATGAGAAATATTACTCTTAATCATAAACCAATTATAATGGGAGAACTTTGTGTTAGCATGATGCCTATCAATGTTTCTACTTGTAGATATAGTTTCGTAAAAAGAAAATGGAAGAATTTTGTTATAATAGTAATGGTATAACAATTAGTTGGAAATATTTAATAATCAATGATAAATTATTTATCGTCGTCTCAATGAACATTTATCAAAAGTTTGAGGCATTAACAAGATACACTGTTTTCATTTGTATAATCCGATAACTATGCTTATAAATTAATATTTTAGCAAGTAATCTCGTGCTAACTTCTTGTTGCCAATATAAAATAAACAACATGTCATCCAGTAGGTATGCCAACTAGATATCTAAATGATCAACATGTGAAGGGTGAATGGACCTATATATCACCCTAAATAATTTTTAGATTAGCAGGAATTCAATTTCGATTTTAGCTAGTATAAGTCTATTGGCATATATGCTCTGAGAACAAATAGCACCAAAATTCATTACGCGATATTTTTCTAATTTTCAATAGATATTCTCAATAATTATTTGCATCATTATTGATTCAAGTGATCTAACCCTCATCCAAATAATAAATCTTTTGAAAAATTGAACTTCTGATATCACAATATGTTACTTAGATCAATCACACGCTTTATTAGCCCTTCGGGTCATCTTTTGAATAA
>OU503054.1:19215535-19227871 GCA_912172775.2 Fraxinus pennsylvanica
TCTAATACATGTGGGTCTTGGCCTTTCAGTCACTTTATGGACCAAGTCAAGTGACCCATATAACCAAAGTATTAGGCCTCCAACAAAAAGGTCAATGTTAAGAATAAATGGGCCAACTAATATCACAATCCAACTCAATAACTTGGGTCATCCACAAGTGTTGGGTCACGAGCAATATTAACTTAATTAAGTTCCTTCGGTGGCCCCAAATTGTTTTCGGGTCAAGCCATCACTAAAGTATCGATATAAATTATCTAACATCGGTTTAAGATCATCGCCCACGATTTATTGTGTATCAAAAAACCCAACAAATCTCTACCTTGATATCCAATCAATTTGCAAGCAAACAAAACACAAAGTTTATACTTGTCTAATTGAGGTAACCAATTAAATTGGAATAACGGACCTTACCTCGTGTTTCAAACCTAAAACACATACAATACTTGCTCCATGCATTCACCAAGGCTAAGATCAAAAACACTCAAGTAGAAGCAAATAATAGCAGTAAACAATCAAGAATAAATTATCATGTGATAAAAATATAATATAGAATAATCCACAAATCTTTGCAAAAACATAGTCACATAGAACAATATACAACAAATGCATAAATGACCCCACTAAAATATCTCACCACACTTATCTTATCTCATTCTGTATTGCTCACACCTCGAGAACACATATTTCCTTACATTACCCGCAATACTTGAAATTATAAGGTTCGATCCAAATTACACATAGAGGGGGGTAAATAGGTGATAATGCGAAATTAAAATCTAATAATTAAATAGCAACAAGTCACTTTTAATTATCTCTAGATAGTTAATCAATCAATCTAATTTCCCTATGTTAAACTATCGCAATTATATGAAAACAGTAAATAACACATAGAATGATCACGATAAAAGCCCAACTGGGTAAAAACTTTGGACACTTTGCTAGTCAAAAATTCACTATAAACGAATTTAAACTTACAGTCCGTTAGACAAGACTACCACTAGTACTTTCTGACCTCTTGACTGCAAATCCCACAATCCTCTTGGATTACGTGCCCATGCGCCAACTCCCGGCTATAATTTTTAAAGCCTTCCTGAATTGCATGCTCATACACCAACTCCCGACTTTCTTAATTCATCTATCTCCTGTGGATCAAGGAAGAACTCGGCGTTCTCCAATAACAATTGAAACTCTAGTCATCTTCCCTTGATCTTCAGAACTATGACAAATGTTTAGGAAGTAAGCAATTTGGTATTTGAATTAAGTGGGTTTGATATTTTCACCGCCATGAATAAATCGAACAACGAAGCTATGGATGAATTTGATGAAGTAAATATGAAACAGTATGTGTTCTCTCAATGTTCAACCTTGGAAAAAATCATTCAGAGGTGTGTTGGTATTTATACAGTAGGTTTAGGATTGAATGGGCAAGATAAAAAGCCTTAAAAACTAAAACTAAAACTTTCTGGATGACACTGTTGCACGAATGAGAGCTTAACATTAGGCCAGCGACATGTTATCGCTCGAACAAGGACAAGACGACAGGCAAGCCATGATATTTCTGTTTCTGACGCTCGAGCAAAGTCAAGGCGACATTGTGGTGCCCTTTTTTCCTTCTTTCCATCCTCGAACCCTAGACCTAATATATCTCAACTTATAATATTTGTAACTTACTCATTGACTTTTACATCATATTAGATCTAGTCCCTTTTATTCATAGACTTGCTAATCACATTAAAAACCTAACAAGCTTCCCATTTGACATTATGTGACAAAACTACAAATCTAAAGTCAAAGTAGTACGGATACAGACACAAAAACAACTAATACTCCCAACACCAAATGTCTTGGTTGAAATGTGCTTTTCCTTTGTCTAACATGTTTAGATAAACAGACAACTCAAATACCCAGTGTAAAAGCACATAAAACAGTAATATGGATAAACACAATTCAAACAGTTAATCATAAGTCATACCTACTAAATTAAGATGCAATATCATTGTAAACCAACATACCAAAAAGAAAATATTGATATCACTAAACATCAAAACTTAATCTAGCTAAAACAATAAAAAAATATCATATACCTCCGAATCAAAAAATTTAAGTACATATGTTAGGCCACCCCTCCCAAGGGACTGTTAAACACAGTCGAATGGACAAACAAGTTTGTTGGGAGGGTATCAGCAGATAAATAAGGAAATAAAGGATGAACAATGTAAGGAATGTGAATAAGACTCAAAATGACATCAAGAGTGATCTTAACCGTCTTACCCCTAAGAAACACCATAAAAATCGATTCACAAACGTCATGAATATCAGCGTAGAACTCCTCAATGAGTACACTAGGAAGAGGTATAAATTAACAAATAAAGGTTCCCAACCTATGGAAGTGAAAATGGCAGAGAGGTCGGGAAAAGGATCAGATATGATAACCTCTCGCTCCACTAACACGGGATGTAATGAAAACTGGGTCCCGAATACTTCCTGGGCAGTGGTGGATATGAATCAGGATCAACTATAGGATGTGGACGTACTAGATGTCTGTACAATTGTCCGTGCTCACTTAGGCAATATCTGAGAAGTATACCAGACACACGCATTAAATAATGCAACAGATGATACTACCGAATGAAATGCAATAATGTAGGTAAAATGAAAACCAAAACGATGCTAACCCAACAAAAACCAGACAAACAAATCCGTATGCACGCAAACCAATGCAAAGCAACACTAGAGAACTAACTACAGATGAAACTATGCAATGCATGGACGGAGATAACATAGTACCTTGATGTCGTGACGCGATGTCTTGACAAAGTGACGTAATACCTTGACATGTGTCGTGACATCGTGCCGCGGTGATGTGACGTCACGTTATGGCATCAACATCAAATGTAATATAAACGACATCAACACGATAAAATAACAATCCAAAAGTAAACAAGTGTGTGAAGGAATATCAACCAAAGAACATGAAGTTCAAATTACATTCAAAAATTGTATATAAGACAAGATGGGAACGCACAATCCAATGAACTCAATCAACATTTCAACCAAAAACAACAAATTCAACACAACCACAAGCCACCAACTAAGCCTAACCCAATCTCCATCAAATGCTAAGCATCAAACAACAAAACACTCAAAAATAATCGATCAAGAACGCGACATACTTGCCAAACCATGTGAAAATCAAGAACAATTCACCTAAATGATGTAATTATAGATGAAACTATATGGAATTCGTCCAAATACGAAGTGCAATTGATGAAATTGAAGCAAAAATTCAAAATCCCCCCAAAAAAGGAAAAGAAATGAGGGTTTCCGATTTTACCTTGAAAATATGTGAAGAATTGATAAAATGTGGGAAAATCGACAAAAGGTTGGATGTTATTAGTTCAATTCAAGATTGAATGCAAGAATTTGATATGAGTGAAGATTGGAAAAGAGAAATCAAGAAAGAAGTGATGAAAAATGAAGAACAAAATTGGAAAAAAAATGGTTAAAATTGAAAAAGGCAGGTTGTCGCTTGAGCGAGAGGCGAGTGATAAGCAAGCGAGACGGCCTTTGCTTTTATCGCTCGACCGACGCTCAGAAAGACTTTTGACACAAATAGCATTGAATTTTTGAAAATTTCAAAAAATAGCCCTCCTTTAAAAAAAATTGAGTCTCCGACATACAGATGAACTCAAAGATGCATGTATTCACAAGTATTGCATTATTTAAAAAAATTTCACACATACTCAATTCAAGTTCAAATGGACCCATAAGATTATTAGGACCTTAAACTGAAGGTCAATTCGTGTTCTCACTCTCCTTACCAATAGATGATAACTTTCTCAAACCCATAAGATTATTACATCTTATATGTAGACTTTTCTTCGTTAAAAGACTAAGATGACCCATGTAACAAGTATTGGGCCGATGACTCCAAGTCAGTTGACCATAGGGCATCAGGTTATGAGAAACCCCTCAAACTTAATCACTCAAGTCTTATATGCTTCGAAAAATAGTATAAGACGAACCTTTTTTCATTTTATGATAAAGGGACTATATATATGAGTTTAGGTCATGTAAATGAAGGTCAATTCACGTTCAAAGTCACCTTACCAACAGATGATAGCGTTCTCAAATCTCACACATGCGATTCAGATTCAAACACAAGATCATAGTATGTGTTGTGTATATCATACATGAAAACATATATCATCAGTACTCCACATTAAACCTAGCCAAGTAATGAAAACTACATTACAGATCAAATGAATGCATACTCAGTCACAAACGCAACATTTAAGAATATCATGAAATGTCCAGAAGCACAAAAACCTTTTTTTTTAATTCAAGAACTTAAAAAACAAAACGAAAATTAACACGAAGAAAAAAATAAATGAGATACATGTAAGAATTAGTGGACTCAATGAACTGCACATGCATGCACCTAAGTACTTAAACAAAGAAGTACATAAATATTCTTACCATTAAGAGCATGATCAATTTCACGACCTCTCAGGTCACTCTTCATAACTCAAACCTTCTTGGAAGTAGAAATAATTCTAGTCAACCGAGTCATCACCTCAGTTAAGCGGCTAACCTAATTGACAAGGAAATTAACCATGCTTGAGATATTCTGACTTCTACTTCTAGTTGCTAGTTTATGAAATCTAGGCCTAGTGTGTCCCAGTGCACCACAATTATGACGGGTGAGAGTAAACCTATGTTCAAAAGTACGTGACGGTTGTTGTTGATTTATTGGTCTGTCGTGGTCTAGTAGGCCTCAATCCTAAAACATTTTTGCCATTGGGTTCAGGATTAGAAGTATTCCTAACTTTGTTGGTGGCTGTTGTACATCAATCACCACCGTCGGCAACTCTAAATATCTCAACCCTCAATCTTCTATATTGATCGTGGATTATAAGCTAAACCCTTAATTCCCTTGATTGATTTTCTAATATATTTAAATTAATTTCTAAAAAATATAAGCAAAGTTACTATATACATGTATATATATTCAAAAACTAATGCCATAAGCTAACTAAAATCTATGTTTTTTTTCTATGGACACGATCTTGTAGTAGCCAAATGTGACACTCTTGGACTCATCTGTACTCTATTCTCTGATTTTAGTCTTAATGCTAATGCATATATTTACTTTGACATAGTAACTTCACTTGATAATGTAAATTGTGGTTCTTACCATCACATTTCCCGAAATAGAAATAAGGTAGTCCACACGCTTCTCTTGCTTTTAGATTTCGGGTTCTCATACTTTTAGTTTTATTGTTCTCCTCTACTGATCTAGCAAGTAGTGTGGGATGATTTCATTATATATAGCCCCTATATGATAAAATAATACATAAAAAATCTATTTTTCATTTAATGATAATGTATATCTAGCTAGCCGAATAGGTCATTCATTTTAATTTCGAGATTTTATGATATGATATTGTCACATAAACCCAACACTTTAAAATTGTATGTCATACTCTTAAAATAAATTTCAAACTCACAAATTTTTTAAAATTAATTGGAAGTTTGAAATAACGAGAAAAACTCCCTTAGTAAGTAACAAGACTATGCGCACAAAAAATTTGTACATGTAGCATAATTCATAATATAATGGCTAGGAATTTGTTTTCTTCAACAATCAAGTGCCAAGATTTCCATACATATTCTTCACTCAAAAAAATATTAAAAATAAAAAATAAAAAAGATAATTGGGATTTGTGTGCAAATTAAGCTTTTGATAAAAATTGTGGGTCTCCTTAAAGGTTCGGTTAAAATTGAAGTTTGATGAGTTAAAAAGCTAATAAAATTTTGACAAAGTGTGATCATACAAGCACTTGAAATGGTGAATTTTCTTGGTGAAAACTAAAGAGATCCATTATTTCACAGACAGAATGATGGATTAATATTAGTTTTTTTTATTCATGGAGCTGAATTATTGAACATTTTAAATTAATCCAAATTTATGAAACAGAAAGACTCCACAATAGATGACATTGGTAAAGAAATTGTACGCTTTAAACTTTTTTTCTTGAAAAATAATTTCTGAAGTGTAGTAATAGTAATGCGTGTCTAATTAGGCGTTGAGCGTTATAAAAATATATGTCCATAGTCGTACATAATTCAATTTTGTGAAATTTTCTAAGATATTAAATGAAACTTTTAAGCATTTACATTAATTGGAAGTTAAATTCCCTCTTATTCAGGGAAAAAAGAAGTCAGTAGTGAATACATGTTTAAGTCAAAAGTATTTGCTTAGAAGATATTATTGCAAAACAATAGGTCCTATATTTCCTCTTCTCTCACTTCTAGACTAAGAAAACTTGTAAACAGCATTAACTGATGCTGCGGTGGCTGCACTAGCAACACTTAATTTTGTTAAAAGCTTAATTTTTTTAAGAATGGCGATTAAAGTAGCCAAATTTCCATGCCCATAGCTGGAACTCCCACTTTCTACCCTATGTCCCAGTTTGATTTTGGTAAAAATCATATATTTAGTAGATTTCGATAAAAATTGATGAATTTTGTTTTTGAAAAGTTCGAATAAAATTGTGGATCCCATAAAATGTATAGTTAAGATTGACTTTAATTTTTATCAGATTTTTCAGCTAAACCAAACAAGGGCCAAAAATGTTCATAAGTTTCTGTGTTTGTATCAAGATTAATGTATGTAAAATGGCAAGAATATGAGCATAAGGCATAACTGTGTGTTTTAATGGCATGGAATTTTCTTCTACTGTTTGTTAGCAATATGAACTTGTTTGAGGGTATGGTGGGGAAGATATTAGGGGGCCTATTGCAAATATCATATGATAACAAAATTATTTTTGGAGTACTTAAAGAAATTCCCTTAATTTAGAGGTGCATTTGAAAAATCATTATAAGCATGGACTAAAATATAAATACTGCCATTTCTACAATTAAAATCGTAAGAAACAAGGTGGAAACATTTGATTGCAAAAAGAGGTGAAATCAAAAGTCTTTCAATTGAAATCAAGAAAATTCGATATCATAAAGAAATCTAGCACAAATCAAGCCCAAACCAAACTACATTTTCTTCAAATTTTTCTTCCCCAAATTTGCAAATAATAAGCCAAAATCTACAGGTCTTATGTTGCTGATTTTTTATTCAATTAGTTTATATTTTATCTGATTTTAATGTTGTTGAGATTTTTTTTTGATCTAGTACATATGAAATTTCATGTTTGGATTAATAATTTTGAGTTAATATATATTAACATCCAGATTTGTATGAATTGAACTGAGTTAAAACTTATGAAAAATCAAGTTTGCTTCAATTCAAGTGATAAATGAAAGGTGTTTGTGAAAATGAGAAAAGTGAATTTCTTTGTCACTTCAATCTAGAAAGCCACAATATATCTCATTTGAATTTCTTTGAAGCAATTAAAAATGCATACATGTGTGTTTTTGAAAATTTATATATGAATACGAATTCAAACCTTATTTTATATTAAAAAGTGACACTGTTTATTTGTATTTTTGCATGTAAATTAAGATGCTAAAATTAAAAAGTGACATTTTTAGTCACTTTTCCTAAAAGTGATGTAATCTGTATCATTAGAATTCTTTTGATTCGATTAAATAGATATGCACATGTGTGTATGTGAAAATTCAAATATAAATATAAATTCGAACTTTACTTAATATAACACTTTATTTGTATTTCTGCATACATATGAGTTAATTTGCTGAAAATTAAAAATGACATACCATGTCACTTTTTAAAAAAAATAAAAAATCTCACACTATTTCATTTGTATTCATTTTACAGATATTGTTAAAATTAATATCTTCATTTGTTATGAAAACAAATGGGAACAAGATAACGAATATAAAAGTGACAAAACGACTAAAATTCTTATCCCGACAGAATGCACATAAAATAACATTTGTTAAAATATAGATGCCACGTTTTTTGAAAAAATAAATTTTGACACTGTTAAACAGAGACTAAGTTGTCATTGATATGCAATTTAATCAATAAAATAACTGGTGTAGCATTATATTTAAATATAAACTGAATTTTGCAACAATTTTATGAAGTTCAAAGACAAAAAGTGGCATATGATATCACTGTTTTGAAAGAGTTATTAAAGTATATAATTGATAAAAAGTATAATATAACTTTTTCATAAAAAAAAGTGGCATATCATATCCATTAAAACTAATATTCATGTGTAAAAAGAGAAAAGAAAGACTATTAAGCAAAAAAATGAAAGAATTCAAAAAATTGACTAACTAAAAAAGGTGACAAAAACTTTAAAAAATACATTTAAAACATAGCTTATACTCATAACCCTTCTCAATGACGAAAATTTCATTTCTAATTTAAAATTTCAATTCCCAAACTTAATTTAAATTATATTTGCAATTCCACTTTCACATTTCTTGCCCGTATTCATTTGCTCAAATTCAATTTCAATTTTCAAATTCTCAACCGTGTATTGATCATTTTTCTTGATTTCAAACTTTTCAACAATTTAAAAAAACAAAATAAAAATTATTTAACAAAAATTCAGAAAAATTGTGGTATAATATTTCATCAAAAGATATAATTTGAATGGCTTCCAGATGTATCAATATTTACATTTTTCTATAACCCTTTTTGTTGATTCCATGATTCACTCATGTTTGTTTTTAGTATTTGTTTTATAATTAATAATTTAATGTTATAAGTTTTTTAAAAAAGACGTCAATAGTATAATATATTTTCTCTTATCTCGCTTCTAGACTAAGAAGACGTATAAACAACGTTATCTGGTGCTGTGGTGGCTGCAAGATCCTTCCTATATATAGGGAATTATTCCTAGTTACGAAAGATATATATAGGGCATTATTGCATGCAGAATTGCACTTAGAATAGAAACTAAAAGGTAAAGTTTAGAGCTTAATTTTATTAAGAATGGCGATTGAACGTATCATCATAGCAGCACTTATTACCAGTAGCCTAATTTCCGTGGCCACTGCCATAGCCGGAACTGCCACTTTCTACACTGTATATGTTCGTAAGTTTCTCTCCGTCTGTCCATCAAGATTAATGTATTGTTGTTTTGATTGCCGGAAATTTTCTGCTACTGTTTGTTGTTTTCGGTTGGGATTGTCTCCCTTTGAAATAATTTTTTTTAATTCTTATATATATTTTCAACCACGCATTCACAAAATAAAATATTTTACACGTAAACTTAAAATATTTCCCTATTTATTAACCAAATATTGTCTAAAAAATGACTATTCAAAACATCATTTTTTCCTCTATAATGACCATCAAACGGGGTCTAAATAAAAATTAATAATTAATAAATCTGATTATGTGAACAGTTAAGCTCTTAAATGAGACTCGTGTATCTTGTAATATTGCCATCAGAATGTTCCTTCGCGCATAGACCAAATCACTAAAGGCTAAACACGTTACAATTTTTCATAAGCTGAATGGTGGTAAGAAAATTGAGCTTAAATAATTTGTCTAACTATTTCAGAGAAGAAACTATATATATTTATTTAAATATTGTATTCATCAAAATTCGTTAAATAAAAACTCTTTTTGACCACTCATTATGGAACTATATGTAGCGTCGGCATGCTATGGATATCAACCCCAAGGTACATTGATAGCAGCAGCTAATCCTTCATTGTTCAACAATAAAGCAGCTTGTGGAAGTTTTTACAGAGTGAGGTGCACTGGAGCCACCAACCAAGGACCATATCCATGTCGAGACGGAACAATAACTGTAAAAATTGTAGATCTTTGTCCAGGCTGCGGACCCAACCAACTTGATCTCTCTCAAGAGGCCTTTTCAAGGATTGCTAATCCTGATGCTGGAAGAATCCGAATTGACTATACCCGGTAGTCAATTCTTCTATTTTATTGATATTTTTTTTTTTGTTTACCAATTTTTGGAGACATTTTTAATTTCTTGTTTCCTTGTGATTTGCAGGGCTTGAGAGAACTTTGGGAGATAAGAACTTCAAAGCAATTTAGAATAAGCTTTTTAGCAAGTTTTATGCAAATATATATAACACCATACTGCTAGCTGAATAAAAGAAATCCAGTAGAAATCAACTTTAGATTTCTATCGTAAAAATAAAACTAAGGATGTCACTTGAATGTCACATATCTTGTGTTGTCTTCATAGAAATGAAACTTTGAAGTTCAAGTAATGTAATATATTATCATGTTATTCAATCTCTAAAATATGACATAGAGAGATACTAATGCAGCCAGCAGCAAAAAAAATTAAGCGAACGAATAACATAATCAAATATTGATTGATTCTTTGCAAGAATACCAAATACAATCAAGATCAATTGATTCGTTCACGAATGTTGAGAGTTGATTCTTGATCAACAAATCATTGACTACGTAGAGTACCGCTTTTGACCACAAGAATTGGAAATCTCCCACTTTCAATATTTTATTCAATGAACAATCAATTGTCAATGAATCATAATTATAGCGTATAAAGGAAAATAAGAAGCTCCAAGTTAATCTTCTAAACAAAGCCAAACTCTAGAAAATTAATCTGAACAAATCTCCCACTAATTTTGACATAAAATATATTATCATGTATATAAATTATAAACTTGTTTGCTCTCTATTATTTTTAAAATACATTTTTTCCTTTTATTGTCAATCATACATTATTCAATAGAATAATATTATACGCAAACCCAAAAAAAATTCTTATTTGTTAGCTACGCATTCTCTATCAAATTATTATTCCAAAATTCAAAAATTCAAAAAAAAATTGAGCTCAACTTTTTGTCAGAATATACAAGTGTTAGTATGAATTATGATTTATGAAATGATGGAACAAAACCAGTTTAGTCCGTGAGTTCTGTTCACTTGGTCAATTGTACATCAAAAAAATGTCATTATCTATTCAATTCAAATTCAATCCAAGTATCTAATTGCTTCAAATATGTTGAAAGATATATTACCTAGTGATTTGCAGGGTTTTGAGAGAATTTTGGGAGATAAAAGAACTTCAAAACTATTCAGAATAAGCTTTTTAGCATGTTTTATGCAAATATATATAACACGATACTGCTATGGGGTGTTAGGTGGTGGAGGCGGCGACAACGGCTGTGATGTGATTGCAGTTGTGGGGTGTTGGGCGGTTTTGGATCTGTTTTGTTGGTGTGGGCGGTGCTGGTGAGGTGGTTTTGATGGTGGTGGTGGATCTGGCGGCAACGATTACGGTGGTTGGTCGCGGTGATGGTGGCGGATCTGGCGGGGGAGTGAGGAGTTGGCACCGTGATGGTTTCTTATTAATAGGTCTGTGAAGGTGTGTGGGTTGGAAATTGTAGTTGTAGTGGGGCTAAAAATGGTGGTTGTGATGACGACGACGATAGTGGAGGCGGCGGCGACGACGACTGTTGTGAGCTGATGACGATGCTGGTGGGGTTGTTGTGACATTGGTGGTGACAGTTTGACAGTGGCGGGATGAGATGTGGTGTTTGTGACCAATTATTTGGTTGATTGTGGTCAATAATTGGTTAATTTTTGACAAATCAATAATATGTGACCTAAAAATTGTGGTTGTGACTGACAATTTGATAACTTGTGATCGAGAAATTATTTGTGATCAATTATTTTGATAATTTGCAATGAATAAATGAGTTATGACCAATAAAAATTTTGATTTTGTGATCAATGAATAATTTGTGACCTAAAAAATTTTTTATTCGTGATTGAGAAATAACGCGACCTATAAATTTCTTGATTTGTGATCGAAAAATAAGTTGTGATCAATAATTTGATAAGTTGTGATCGAGAAATGAATTGTGACTAATTAATTTAATAATTTACAATAAATAATTGAGTTATGACCAATAAAATTTTCTATTAGTGACCTATAAAATTTTGATTCGTGATCAACAAGTAATCTGTGACCTATAAAATATATGATTTGTGATCGATGAACAAATTGTAACATATAAATTTTTTTGAATTGTCTGTAAAATAATTTGTGACGTTGCAATTTTTTATTTGTGACTGATGAACAAATTGTAACTATAAATTTTTTAAATTGTGACCGTAAAATAATTTGTGACATGTAAAATTTGTGATTTGTGATCAATTATGTAGAATTTGTGACCAAATTATATAAAATTGTGACCTTAATATATTTAATTAATAAAATATGTGTTAATTAATTAATTTATAAATAAAATTTAAAAAAATCTGACATTTTAAATTTTAAACTTTAATCTCTTAAATTTGAAATGGGTGAAACTTAACATCTTAGTTATGAAATCTTCTCTTTCAATAATTGGTTTGTTGTGAGCCCATTAACATTTCCATTGAGG
>OU503054.1:19263606-19314202 GCA_912172775.2 Fraxinus pennsylvanica
AAAGAAGAAGAGAGAAAGAGTAGAGGCATTAATTCGAAGTCAGACTGGAGATATAGATAAATATTTTAATAACAAGAAAAGAAAAGAGAATGAAGGTTGTGAGGAACAACAGAATCAGAATGATAATGATAATGTGGATGGACAGAAAGAGAACGAGGAAATGATTCAACCTGCCAATGTGGATGAATCAAGGCAAAATGATGAAAATAATGTTCAATATGAAGATTTAAATCAACAGGGACAGATTTAGGGGGGGCTGTAGCCCCCTCTCCCACCCCCCCCAAATTTTTTTTTTTTTAGTTAAATAAAAAATTTATGTAAAAAAAAAAAATCATGTATAATTTTCTTTCCCCTATTAGCCTGACCTATAATCATGTCCTGGATCTGTCCCTGTAAATCAAGAAATTGCTTTTATTTGAATTTTGAGGATTCTGAAAATTGGAATGACGTTCACATTAATCAAAAGACAAGGTATCTTTTAGTTGAAATCCAGGATGAAACAAAATCCTTTATTTGTGATAAAACCACATATAGCTGAACAGGAAGGAGTTAGGATAAAAGAGTTGTGGGGGTAAATTTCACAAAATTTTAATTGTAAGGGCAAAATTGAAAATTATAAGATTTTTTTTTGAAAATCTTGCTCAAAATCTTGTAAAACCTTAGTTTAAGGTCTTGGGATTGAAATTTAGTGCCCCATACTGAATCCGCCCATGTTACCAATTTTTAGTTTTTATTTTTCTTCTAAATAAAACATTCTAAATAAGTTGGTTATTTATCTACTTTTTAGCCATGCATCCTTCAAAAAATCATTATTACAAAATCTATTCTCCAAAAAATGGAATTCAAACAAACCCAATATGATGAGAAAAAATGGAAAAAGAAAAAGAAAAAAATACGCTTCATATGCCCCCCCCATATATGAAGAAGTTGAAAAATGTGTCCTCCAATTTGGGGGGGAAAAATGAAATTTACGTCCTTGTAAATATAAACTTTCTCTTGGGTCAAAAATGTAAAATCATTTGTTGTAGAAAACATAACCTTAACTCCCTCTACGATTTTGGGCTTTTTGGGTTCGATTTTCATCTTCGCACTATTACCATGCGATTTTGGTTGAATTCATATTCAATCTTTGTTGCTTTTACTTTAATATATATTCGGTTCATGGTTAAAGATGGTGAACCTACTACATGTAAGTCGAAATTGAAGAAGAGAATGTTGTTCTAGGTCCACCCCTGTTCATACAGCCACCCTACGGCCGATCCGGCTATAACTGTTCAAGATTTCCACCTTAACTCTCATTCAAAAGCTCAAGACACATCAAAATAACACCACTGCCCAAAGCAAAAGAGAATGAGACACAGGAAGATCTCTGCAAAAGCATCTGACGATGATGAAAATAACGGGAAGTCCACCACAACAAATTGTCTACCAAAAAAATCTTCACTGTCACTAAAGAAAATCTTTATGCTATGTTTGGTTACACGAATGATCAACTCATTATTAGTTCAAACATATTTCAACCCAGATGAGCATTGGCAAGCTCTTGAAGTAGGGCACCGCATCACTTTCGGGTCAGTACACTTCCAATCAAAAGTTAAATTTTCCTAATGTGATTTTTTTTCTGTGTTTTGAAATGGACTTTTTTTTCCTTCTATATTGAATGTAGGTATGGGCATCTGACCTGGGAATGGAAAAAGGGTATAAGGACTTACTTGCATCCGGTGCTGTTTGCAGCTCTTTATAAAGTTCTGGCCTTTTTCCATCTTGATACCCCTTTGTTCATGGTAATTCTGCTCTCTCTTTAGAGGGGTGTGTGTCTTCTTTTGGAATTTATGGTTCCTTTTTTTTTTTTTTAATAATATATGTGCATTTGAATTTGTCTTCCCAATTGGGTAGCTCCGAGTTGAATTTTTCTGATTATAAACTTCTTATATTGTGTATCTGAGCATGAACGGGTTGCACAAGGAAATTCTCCCATGCATTTGAAACTTCAAGTAAATATGATTCTAAAATTTACATTTTCAGGCATAAAACTTCAATATAAACTGTTAGTATATATGGGATTGGTTTTGAAATATTTGCCTATTTCTAGTTGGTAAATCAGACAGAGAGTGTTGAAATATCATAGGAGTGGAAACCTGAAGGTTACTTTTAGGATTGGTTCTTAAAGTTCTTGATGAAATATGATTTATACTTGACTTTTATGGTGAATTTTTGTATTGCTTGAACATAAGCTCGTGAATTTTCTAAATACCATGTTATTTTTCTATGTACTTCAATATGGGAAAGCAATGTAGCAAGTGCAACAGCATAAGAAACAATTTGATGTGATTTTGCTCGTTTTATTTCATTGCTTTTTTTGAACAATGAATATTATCTTCTAATTACTGCCATCTTTCACAGACAAGGGCTCCACGATTGCTGCAGTCCGTATTTTCTGCAATCGGTGATCTCTACTTGTACAAATTCTCTCAGGTCTTGTTTGGCAAACATGTTGCAAAATGGGCAGTATCCTTGCGTTGCTATATGCCATTTTCTTTCCTGCCCTTTCTTCTCTTCTCCTGTTAATACCGTCTTCTGTTTTTTAGTTGGTGAATTTTGTATGGTTTGTACCTACTTTTCTTTGATTGAGTAAATTGATATGCTTGGTATATTATTTGTAATTGATGATGATGATGAAGCACTTAACTCAATACAGCTATTTGCACAGTTGGTAAACTGGTTTATGCTTTTTTGCATCACACGTACTTTAGCTAATAGTATGGAGACTATCCTCACACTTGTGAGCTTGTACTATTGGCCCTCCTTGCGAAGGCTTTCTGCAAGTGTTTCATCTGGTTCAAGAAAGTGGGCATTGGCTGCAGCAGCACTAGCATGTGCTATTCGGCCAACAAGCGCTATAACATGGGTTTATGTTGCCCTGCTTGAACTATATTTGACATGTGATAAGCTCAAATTTGTTCTTCTTGAAGCAGTTCCTATTGGGTAAGTGCAAACGAAAACTTCCTCTGCCAACACGCTGTCCTCTATTCTGGTGAAGCTGCTAAAAGTTAATTTTTATGCTTGAACTTGAACCAACAATGTTTAATTATTTTTTAGTAGCATGTCCCTTAACTGGCGTATTCCTTCACCATAACAGAATAGATCAGAATATAGACTACAATATTTAATAGATAACATGACAATGCAAAATTAGGAATTTGGAGTTTTTGAGAGGGTATTTAAAAGTGTGTCATCCATCAGCACTAGTATAATGCAGAGATATCTCCAACGTGTATCATCCATTGGCACTAGTATAATGCAGAAGAATCTCAAACTTTAAAACTTGTAAGAAAAAGAATAGTTATTACTTATCTCATGCATATTTGCTTGATGTCCAAATGTATATCTAGACCCGTTAAAGATGTTGTGTTGAAATCTGTATGGGATTTCTCAATATGATAAATTAATCCTAATCCATCCCTATATCTCTTTGCCATTAAAAATTCCTTATACTCTTAGTTTTAATTTGAAAATGCTAAAACAAGTGATGATTACTTTATCTGAACATGCATAGCAGGGGTCTGGTACTTGGTCTCACTTCTCTGTTGGATCGCTTGATGTACGGCTCATGGGTCCTTGTTCCTCTAAACTTTCTGAAGTTCAATTTCCTTTCTTCTGGTGGAGACTATTATGGAACTCATGCTTGGCACTGGTACATCACCCAGGGATTCACGGCCATGCTCTTCACATTCATACCATTTTCAATTTCTGGCATTATCATGTCTAAGCAATGGAAGCTTTCTGGGTTGATTGCCTGGGTTTTAGGAATTTATAGTCTAATAGGCCATAAAGAATTCAGGTAAGTATCATACTTTACATTTGGGCTTCTGTGATTCAGGGCCAGTCTTCACCCTTCAGTCATTAATGCCTGTAATTTTCTTATCAGAGTTTGCATAACAGGTTTGTCCTTCCTGTGCTTCCAATTGCTTTGATGTTTGCTGGGTATACATTAGCCAAAATGAGGGGGTCTGATCCATCAGAAAGCAAAATGAAAGAAAAATTGGGCAGTAATATAAATTACTTCTCAAGAGTACACTTGTCTGTGTTTTTCCTGCTTGTTACCAATCTCCCAATGGCCTTATACATGAGCACAGTCCATCAGGTACTCTGCTGATGCTGACTACTTACTGTTTAGGGATCTAATGTTCAGTTTGATCTGGTTTCCCCGAAATAAGTAGATAACTGTATTATTAATCTCGTGAAATGGACATCAGATGCAGTTTAGCAAAGGGATTGATATAGAGCATGTTGGGTACATGCTTATTTTACTTATAAGTAAGGGGAGAGAAAGTATCAAGATTCCTACATTTTCTCTCTCCTTATTATAATTAAAAGAAGCATGCACCCACACATGCTAATTACATTTTCCTTTTGGTGTTCTTATATGCTAATGTGGTTCTCAGAGGGGAACTGAGGATGTCATGAACTATCTCTCCGTAGAGGCTATTAATAATAAAGTGGAAAGTATCCTTTTCTTGATGCCATGCCATGCTACACCTTACTACTCAACCCTGCACCGTAACCTTCCTATGCGTTTCCTGGATTGTACACCGAGGTACTAAAATTGAGTGTCAACACATTTTAATGATCTTTGGATCTTTTTATATTGTTGTTTTGATTTATATTATGTATGATTCAATTTTTCTTGATATTTGACAGTGAAGAGAAAGGGATCCTAGATGAGTCGGACCAGTTTTTGATGGATCCAGTTGGTTTTGCAACCGAGTACGCAAAAAAATGGTCTTTACCTAGTCACATTGTACTATTTGACTCTCAGCAAAAACAACTAAAGGAGTTTCTAGTTTCGCATAATTTCCACGAGGTCAGTTTTGAATTTTTCTCAATCAATAATGCTCAATTCTTTAGAAATTGAGGTCTTCACCTTTTCCTGGTGGTGTATTAGGAAATTCTGATTTGGTATCTATATTAGCAGATAAAGAGGTTCTTTCATGCTCACTTCAAGGTTGATCGAGAGTTACAGGCATCAATTATTGTTTATGCTTACCAAGGCCAGTGATTCTGCACAAAGATATAGACTTCTCAATTCAATTCTGGTTCATTTTCAAGTTTTTCCAGTATGATCAAGAGCTTTTTTGGGGTTATGTATGTCGTTTCATTTATCTTTGAATTTTTAATCTTAATGATTTAGAGTTTGAAGTGCAAGTTCTCTTCCAATGTATGATTTGGAACAATTGGTCTAGATCTGAGTTGATGATATTGTGATGGCCAATTGGTGCTGTACACGTACTGGTCAGAAGCATTTTTATTCTCTGAAAGAGTGAACTTGGTTGTTTTCTGAAAAAAAAAAAAAGGTTAGTTCTCATGCAAATTTCATGCACTGTACAATATTTTAGGAGTGAAAAATTCTTCTTGATTCTCAAGTGCTTATCATGTTTGTTGCATCATTTCACGATAGCTTTGACAACCTAAGTTAGTGTTTCATGATGCATGCAGATATTTTACAGCAGAATAATGTTTTTTTCTTTTCAATTTGATCAATATTTTATGGGACAAATTACTAAAAATTTGCAATGCTGAGAACCTGAGGAGCCAAGATGGACTTATTATTCTTCATTGTTGTTTCCTTGGATGATACGCTGGAAAAAATTTCCTGTTTCTTTTGATTATGCTCTTTCTGATTCAATGATTTTTAAGTTTCTCTCTTCTACTTTAGTACCTAGTAATATGTAGTATTTTATCATTTACGACTGAGAAATGAAATGCCTTGAATCAGCTTGTGATAATTATATTCTACAATAACAGATAAATATAAATATTTTTGCATTATCTATCTGTTCATTTACCACTGGGCCAAATAACGTGATTTCAATCTGATATGTAAATTTTGTATGATGATGACAAGTTACAAGAAATGAGTTGAACTCCATTTTCATACAAATATGTGAGTATGTCTAAATATAAAGTTCAGCACAGTGATATAGTTTTAGATGGATGAAACAAACACCTGTTAATGGTCTTTCATGAAGAGGAAAATGTTCAGTATCTTGTCGAAGATTGAATTCTGTGAAGATTCAGATATTCATATTGAACTTATCAACAAATATGGACGTTTCAGTTTTGAATATTATTAGCCACACTTACATATCAAGAATTTAAGGTACAAACGATGACTGCATAAAATTCAATTTTTGTAGAACTGAAGTTCATATCTCGTAAATGAAGTTGAGAGCATTAGCATTTGATTGATAGTTGTGGACCATGTCTTGTACCGTTGATAGTCATCAACCATGTCTAGCTTGATCATCCCTTTGTTTGTAGTTAGTACGAGAAGATAGCAAGTCTCAGTTTCACCACCTTCTGAATCTTTATATAACTCGGTATGTAGGTCAAGAACAATACCTAATGAAAAGTGCAATCTCATAAATTTTTGTGGTCAATTCTGAATTAAATGTTGCATAGGTAATCTACAATCATGACTAGTTTTCTAAATGGAAACAAGACAATTAGTAAAATCATCTGATTGAAGGATGAAAATTGAAACATGGTAAACTGTGTAATTAATTTCTTTAGAAAAAGAACGTACTTTCCTTTGGTCTTGTGAAAGCATTCAGCACATTTGGATTCCTTATTTTGAGAATAACCTGTAGTAATACAGAATAAGATCTCAGGTTACTATACCTAATATCCATGTTCGCATCTGATACAAATTTTATTTTTAACTCTATCGACCATCTGAATAGTTTGACTTGTCACTTCTTTTCTTTCCTTTTTTTGAATAGAATTAGTTGAGCTCTATTGTTAATTTTGGAAATCACTGTACAAAACATCACTCATGTTGTGATGGAAATATCTTGGTTCAAGTCATAACAGTAAATTGTCAGGATTACATACAAGGAAATTCTCATACCTTAGCTTCACTATTGAGTATGGCTGCTACTGACCTGAACAAGTACCTTCCTGTTTCCATGTGAGTCATAAAAAGGAATAGATAATTTATAGTTAATTTTGTGAAATGTGTTTCAACATATTAGGAATGATAGGAAAGTTTGCCGTATACTAAATCTTTTGACTCATCATAGATTTTCTCCAAGTAAGTTTTATGCAACATTGGAAATTTCATGAACATCAATACCCTGAAAATTAGATAGAAAAGTTCGTAATTAGGAAGGAAGTGGGAATATGGCCTGAAGTGTGTTTGGTTCCTATGAGAAATAAGATGGGAAGTAGAACTGGTGGTAAAGCAATTCTTTACCTTGTTTCATAAACAAGAAAATGATGAGCTGAAGTAGAACTGAAGGGGTATACCCTCTTGATATAAATTTTCTTTTCCTTGCAAATTGAAGGTGATAAATGGAGGTTACACAATGAAACTATTTAATTAACTTTCTGGGAAGCAACTTTCAGTGAAGTACTCAAAAAATGACTCTCTCTATTCCTCAAGAAAGGTGGTGTAAAGCCTGTGTATGTCCCCTAGTGGGAAGTTATCTATTCCTCTATTTTCCTTTTTATTTTTATCAACCAAGCATAAGCAGCATAGTTTCTATTGTATCACTAGAAACTGCGTTTAACTTGTGCTTATATTAATCAACATACCATCTGTGGTCTCGATGTTAAGGTCTGTGCCCTTTGATATTATAGATTTACACTTCTCAAAATCAAAATCAGATTCTTTGATATCCTCGAATGGCAGCACCGGAGTACTTCCATTCAATTTGTTTTTGTTTCCTGATCGTGCTTTGAGTGTAGAAGCTCCTTTTAGTGCTGCAATGAGGTCAATCAAGATTGCAATAAAATTCATAATCCAGAGAAATCCTAAATGACAAATGAAGACAGTACATCTTAATGGTTTACATGCAAACGTGCTCAAAAGAACTTTAATTGCAGGTTTTGAAGAATGCAGAAGATAGGAATATCAAATATGCATATATGTGTGTGCATACAATTTATAGTGGTTTACTGTATAATTCATTACATGTTGCAGCTGCAGTGGTGAGGGTGAAAATTTCACTTGCACTCGTGCCGTTCATGGCTGAACCTATTACACTGCTGAGTTCCTCCCTCTTTGCCCCCATTGCTTCAGCCACTTTTGCACACTGTGCAGCCACTAAGGCAGCTGCAGAAGCCACGGCTGAATCTTTTGCCGTTTTAGTGTCGTCAAGTTTTGAGTTTTCAGCGGCTATTGCCGCTAAGGCAGCTGCAACACCCGCCACTGATACTGCTGCGTGTATTTCTGCCTTTTGTAATCTGTGTTCTTCCTTTCTCTTCTGCTTAATTTCTTTTAGCCATTTTTTGATTGATACATGTTTGAATGGCATTATTTTCCATGACATCTGCATGTTAAATATCAGATATTTAGAGTGCTATCAGAACTAAATCCTAATGCAGAGCAGCAGATGAGGACTTACCCATTTCCTTCTGAAATAGCTATTATAGTTCAATTCTGGGTGCATTGCTTGTTGCATCCATATCCATGACTGAGGAAAAGGAGACAAGATTTTGTCAACGCATCTGTTATTGATGCTTTAATCTTGTCTAAGCACAAGGGAATTCATATTTCATGCTCATCACATTGATTTAATATGGTTATAAATAAGTTGATACATACACAATTTTCTAGGTTTAGCTGTTACCTTTACATCATTGGATTTCCAAGGAGGCACGAACTTGTCTGCACCATCCATCTTTACACTCCCGTCCATTTTCTGCGAGTTGAAAATATTTTAATTTTTTTCCACATGAAATCATAGCTTGCATTCCATGTATGAATTGATGCCAGTGTTTTGTGGAGGCATAGTTAACTCACCATGGAAGGAATTTTAGCATCATTTTCAAATTTCATGAGTGATCTCTCTTGAAGAACGATTGATCTATCTTGTACATCTGATTGGAGAGCCTGAACGGCGAAGTTGCACCAAGCTTGAGAAAGAAAATCCATTGTCTCGGGATGTGCTTGTGTGAGTGTTGGCTTACAATTAGGATCCATTTGATTCAGAGCTATGGCTTCAGCAATGGAGTGTGACTGAATGACTGAAAGGCTACTTTGTTCAGGTATAAATAAATTTCAAGTCTTCAACATAAAGTCTCTTTTGGCATTTCTTTTGGGAGGATTGGAAGAAAAAAAGCTAAAATGTTGTTCATTATTCTGTTGAGTACTGCGTAGTAGACACGCACGTTATGTTCTCGATTCTATCCTGTCAAGTGCTAACACATGGTACATCAGAACTTTGAAAGCAACTGCATGGAGTTGTATGTCTAAAAGTAAACTGGAAATGTTTTTAGGAACAAAAGAATTCTCCCTAAATCATTACGACTGGTTGGATTGTCCCATATTACCTGTAACTTTCAATTATATTAGCATCTTTGTAAATGAGTGCAATTTCTTTATGTCTTCTCACTTAAACTCCCAAAATAGAGAGGATTTATTGATGACATATTACAGTTGGAAAGGATACTGAATAACCAACTTTGATTTTTTTTTTTTAATAAATAAAATAAATTGTTGGAGATGGAAGAGGACCCATTGGACATTCTTTGTTTGTGTAGATGAGTAGATTGGTTGGAGATTAGCCTCAAAATTCAATGAGAGGGAACACATGCTAGCCACTTGATAGGCATCAACACTATGGATGATTAAATTGTAAACAAAGCATGAGGCCCCTTCTTTTATATCTTTAAACTGGCACCAGAAACACACAGCCTAAGTCTGAAGAATGTGGTGGGACCAATATTTAAATTTGCCAAATTTTCTAATAGCAGTCCCAGCTTGAATAGAGGCGGCGGCTTACTCTACGGAATAATGTTATCTAACTTAAGTGGTGTTAAGAGTATCACTCTAGGTATCAGCATGTGATGTTCTAATAAATGTGTCATAAATCCTTATTTTTAATTGAGCCTATAATTTAATGGCACAAGTGTTGCGACCTAGACTGATCTTAAACATAAGCGATGTTGAATAGCATTACTCTACTCTAGGTTGATAGTTAATATAAAATTCTGTTGAATATTGTAATGTGGTAGGATCACTAATTAGATTATATTACCTTAATCCTGAGAAAACATACTTTTGATGGCTACTGTATGAACGGGACAATTTAATCCAATGTGCCAAACATGTTCCGAAGCTATGAAGTACTGTAACTAAGCACTCGGTTATGTATTATTATTTGTTAAAGCTACATGCTAAAATATTGTTTGCCTGGTAGAATTCATGTTAAAAGAATTTAAACAAAGATTAGCTTTTTGATTGTAATGATGATAGACAAGTGAGCAAATTACCTTTTATCACTGGCTTCTCTCTCAAAGTTGTCAACAAAGTCATGTATTAGCTTTTAAGATATTTGATATGTGGGACAGCATAATGACATTGTTAATGAAAATGCTCATTAGGCTCATGTGACATGACATTAATACATTTGTTTGATAGGCTCAATCAACAAGATTAACAAGTTGTTTCCAATGTGTTTAACGCTCATTAACATCTTTCTTTGTGTTTAAAAAAGATTGAGGGTTCATTTGGCAGAGTTTCTGTTTTTGCTTTTACTTCTCGTAGAAGAACATTACGTGACAGCCTCCTTAAGCCAATTTACAAAATATTTTTAGAAAGTTATCTAAAAATATTTAAAACCATATTTTTACTCTTAGAAACAGTTTACGACTTTTCAAAAGTCCTACTAAAAAGGCATTTAGTAATACGATAAATAATATCTTAGCTTCTTTTTCCGTTTTAATGTCATACGGTCGATCTACTTTGTCAAGCGAACTATTAAAGATTCGGTTAATGGGACGAAGTAAGTTTTGAATTTAGAGTAATGTTATTTATTATTATTATAATAGAATATCGGTGACGTGATAACCTATCATTCCTCACATATAACTCTCTCTCATAAAAATTAAACTGTCAAATCTCATTATTCCACATAGACTGTTGTATTATCGATGTGTCATCATTATAATAATAAATAACATTATTTTTGAATCAATGGTATGATGTGAGTGAATAATATTGAATAATCAAAAGTTATAAGGTACTTGAATACATTAAAAATGAAATGGAAACATAATCTTGTGATTTAGGGTTGGAAATTCAATGAACAGAATGATTAATCGAAACCTTTAAGGTACTAATATTAATTATTAATCGTGTTAACCAACATGGAATAAGATAAGGTTGGGTGGTGGCCGCTCCATTCCGCTACCGTCTCATGAATTGAACTTCGTCGTAGTTTAAAATAAGGAGTAATATTACTTGTACATAATTATTTACGAATTAATGAAAATGTGGCCGGAACCCCTTCTCCCACCCCCTCTAAAGTAATGATGCAACTACTATACTAGTTTAAAGTAAAAGGATAATTGCAGTAGCAGTTCCAAACATATTATTTTTTGACAAACTGTACATTAAGATTCACTTTGTGCTCCACACAATCCTAATCCTTTCATTTTGTTGCACCACAAAGACCATTAGTTAACCTAAATAATGAAAATTTGACGAAATTAAAAAGGGTAAAATAGTAACTTTTTTCTCACATTAAATAATTAAAATAAGTAAATTAGAAAAATCAAAATAAAAATCTTCTTCTCCCACCACACCTCGTCCCACCCCACCACCACCATGACCACCCTAAACAAATCGAAATCGGAAAACCACAAGCTCGTCGGCTAGTGGCCATTGGAATGGAACTCAAGCTAGAAAAACTCGAACCAAAATTGAACCCAAATGAAACAATCTTCTCAACTGCTAGAGATCTGAGATGTTCTTCATTGCAAACAAGAGAGGTTCGTCAAAATCCTTGCTAAATTGCTCAAATTTAAAGCCAACAAGAGGCACAAGTCCTCCAAAATTTGGTCTTACAAATCCACAGTGGGGTCACCATCTCAACTTTTCTTCTCACATTCATAATTGAATCGTCCTTTGCCGACTCACCATCACCGTCACCTCCATCAAACGATAGCGAGACCACTGGTTTCCTCAAATTAATTACAGTAATTGCAATTGATTATAGCAAATTAAGGCAATTGTAATTCCAATTGCAATTTAGGATCTTAATACAGCAAAATTCACATGAAAGTCCTTCCAGTTTGAAGATATCGCAATCTGGATATTGCAATTTGGCATACAAAAGCTAAAACGTATGATGAATTTTGATGAAATATGAGCTAGTCGGTGGTCAACCATGGCCGCTGGCTGGCAGGAGCCAATGGCTTTCCAGTTTTTTTTTTTTTTTTTTAATACTCAGGTATCCCAATTTACAACAGACTATGTTCTGTACCATCCATCTTCGGCCCCTCATCAATGGGCGGAAGTTAAATCGCGGTATATGCCCAAGTTGATCAGGGTCCGTGCACCCTTTATACTCATGACCTCAAGGGAGCCTTCCTCCATGGATATTACATCATAAAGCTGCTCCACCCATAATTGAGTATTATATCACTCAGCTGCTCCATCCAAGAATCGAACTCCCCACGCTGAGCTTGCAAGCCCAACAATGCCCGTCCTTTGCCATCTGGATGTGCCCTGGGGGGCGGCTTTCCAGTTTTAATTTGTATGGAGTGGGTGGAATGGTGAGATGGGGTTGAAGAAGATGGTAAGTTTTATTTTATTTTATTTTTAACTATTTAGAGTGAGGAAAATGTGAAGTTACTGTTTAACCATTCTTAATTTGGTCAAATTTTCATTCCTAGGTCAACTAATGGTCGACCATTCATTTCACTTGTGGTACAACAAAAGGTTTGGGGCTATGGGTGACACAAAGTGAAGATTGGGGTAAAATTTACAAAAAAAGTCAAAAATTTGGGACCAATTATCCTTAAAATAAAATCAAAATTGATTAGATTTTTGTATTATTTAATGCACGTAAATTTTTGAACTTTTAAATTTGAAATCTAGTTTGGGTTTACGGGTTTGGATATGTGACTGGAGTATGCTATATCACAATTTCTGGGCAGTTTTGAACTAGGCCCAATGGCAATTTTGATCAATATATAAAGGGAAAAATTCATAAGTAAGATTGTAAGAGATTATGTATCTCCTATTTCAAAATTAAGAAAATAAGTTTGAAATTTCAAAAATCAAATTTTTATTAAAATTTATTATGATTTAATTAATTAAATATAATGATGTCATAATTATATAATTAATGGTCACATATACATAATTAATTGGTCACGGATTATTTTTGAGGTCACAAATCAAAAATATTATACGTCACGAATTATTTCGAGGTCACAGGCCAAACATTTTATAGGTCACGAATTATTTCGAGGTCACAAATCAAAAATATTATAGGCCACGAATTATTTCGAAATCACAGTTCAAACATTTAGTCACAGATTAAAAAATTTGGAGGTCACGGATTATTTCAAGATCACAAATCAATAATTGTATAGGTCACAAATTATTTTATTGGTCACGGATCAAAAAATTACAGGTCACAGATTAATTTTTAGTCACAAATTGTCGAATTTTGAGGTCACAATTAGTCCATTATAAGATCACAGCTAGTCTAATCCCACCATCAACACTTGCGACCACCGCATTGGTCACTTGCGACTCCGCCCATCGCATCACCGTCGACATCACCACCAATACAACACCCACAACGTTACAGTAGCACACCACCGCCACCTCCATCGCACCGCCACCCTCAACCCCACCTTACCATTGCTGTGCCACCGATCTGGCCAAACCACCGCCATACTCCCAGCATCACAGAATTCACCCAGCCACCGCACCACCGCCATATCGACAGTCTGCTACTCGAAACCGCCAATACCCCCACAACCGCCATCACCTCACTGTCGTCGTTGCGACGTCCACCGTCGTCATTAGCACCACAACCACAAACACCATTTCCAACAAAAAACTCCACCATCGTCACAACAACAGAGCAATCGCCGAAAAGAACAAAAAAAAAAATCCGACCATGTCAAAAGAAACCACCTTCCTAGGCAGAGATCTTGACAATGGAAGATCTCTTCTTTCGACAGCATGACAGAGCTCGAGTTGGCAGTGACGTCGATCCTCACCTTGCAGCGTCGACGTTGATCTCTTGCAACTGCGTAGATCTCGCAGTCGACGGCGCTCTCTTACAGCGACGCCGATCCTCTTCCGGCAAAGTCCAACAACACCGATCGAGGAATAGAGAGAAGACGGAGTAGGTGGAGAGAGAAGGAATGCCGGCTATTGTTGAGAGAGAAATGAGAGAGACTGCAGGCTAGGGTTTTTAGAGAGAGAGAGACGGGAAATCGAAGGAAGAGGTGGGTGTGGAGAATAAATTAATTTAATCAATAATATATTTATCTAATAATAATAATATATTAGTTAATAAAATACCTGATTTTTGAATTAATAAAACTTGGATATGATTTTGGAAGTTGGATCTTGAAACATAGGGTTTGGTGTAATTTCCACATATATAAAAGGGAACAATACATATGTCAAGTCTTTTACTTTACACAATTTCAAAAATATAAAAACAAGTTTCAACTTTCAAAAATCAGATTTTTTAAATTTTAATTTATGAAATAATAAATTATTAAATAAATTTATTATTACATACTTAATTCTAATATAACATAATTACCCACCCGACCTCCACTATTCCTACCGCTTTGGGGACTATTCTGATTACCGTTCCGATCACAATTCTTCTTCGGCGATCGTTCCGATGACGCTCCTATTCTGGTGACTACTCTGATAACCGTCCCGCAGCCACTTTATTCCAGCGACTACTCCGATTCCAATAAGTGTTCCAACTCCGGTGAATATATTAAGGTCACAAATCTATACGATTTGGTCACAATTCAAAATTTTTATAGGTCACAATTTGTTCTTTTTGTTCATCGGTCACAAATCACAAAATTCATAACTCACACTGCTTATTTTATGGTCACAAACATCACATTAATTGAACATAGATTATATTTATGCCACAATTTATTAAATTATTGGTCACAAATTAATAATTTTTAGGTCACTAAGCATGTATTGGTCACAGTTACCTAATGCATTGGTCACGTATTATTTATTGGTAACAAATCAACTTAATTATTGGTCACAAACAACCTAATCATTTGTAACCACTACCAAACAAATTATTTGTGACCATCACTTTACCACTACCTTCACCAGCGGCACCACCATCGTCGCCGCCCAATAGCAACATCAACATCTCAAACAAATCAAACCTCACATCCCTCCCACCACCACTCCCAAAAACGACATCTACCACAAAAAACCACCACTACTTCACCATCACCGCGACGACAGCGACGAGAATGCCACCAACACCAACACAACCGTTTCTGAGCTCCAACTCACCACCCCAAAACCCCAACAACACCAAAACACGAAATAAAGACTGCCACTACCACTCCAACAACAACAAAAATCACGATCTCAAAACACTAAACAACAACAAATCTGCCGCTAGATCCACCATAGCCAACCACAAAAATCACTAACATTATCTAATTGACATTGGGAAATTGAATCTCATCAATGGGGTAGCGTCATTGGAAGCGAGAATTGACTGCATGAGGGAGAAATTGGAGATAATGATGGAGAAATTGGATGGGCAAGAACAAAGCAACGTCGAAGAGGGACTGGGACAATTGATTTAGGGCTTCTCAGTCTACCTGGTTTGACAGTGTAGAGACGGACCATGACGGACGAAGTTTGAGGCGGCGAGACCACTGGATCTACAACGAGACCACTCACCGCCAACCTCACCGAGACCACTGGATCTGCAACGCTACTGAACAACGACGATGCTACAGAACAACCGCGAATGACGATGAGTGCTACGGTTTGGGTGGAGAGACGGAGAGGAGAATAGGTAGAGAGAGCGACGGTGAGAATAGAGAAGGTGGAGGCAGCATCAATTATTTCTCCGGCGATGGAAAGAATCGTCGGTTGTAACGGCTGCGACGACGGCGGCGTTTGACTAGAGAGAGTGGAGAGGAGATGAGTTTGATTTTAGGGTTTGATATTAGGGAGAGATGGTAGGGATGTTATATAAACTAATTTAATTTGTAGCAGTTGATATTAATACCAATTGATCATAGAAGAAAAATTTTGATACATTGGCTTCCTTCCTATTAAGCCCCTATTTGGTTTCCATTCTGTTCAAAATATATTTTTCTCTCTTATTTTTAATCACACATTTTTCAATAAAATAATGTTACGTGTAAACTTAAATTTTTTCTTATTTTTTACCACACATTATTTTATTCATTCCATGATCCTTTTTAAATAAAAATTCATTCCATGATCATTTCTATTGCCAAAAATCACAATATTCTACTTTAATTATCTCAAAATTATGTGTGCGTTTGGGCCACATTATTTTGGAAAAATGTATTCTGGAATAGTAGATTGATGGAGAATTTGTGGTTGAAAAAGAATGAAAAGTTATTGATGTAACGGACAATGTAACGGAATTTCTTGTTTTAAACAGGCATCTGCACCTTCTTTCAATATTTTTATCATAATTTTGTATTCTGAGCTCCACCACTACTTCACCATCACCACGACGACAGCGACGAGAATGCCACCAACACCAACACAACCGTTTCTGAGCTCCAACTCACCACCCCAAAACCCCAACAACACCAAAACACGAAATAAAGACTGCCACTACCACTCCAACAACAACAAAAATCACGATCTCAAAACACTAAACAACAACAAATCTGCCGCTAGATCCACCATAGCCAACCACAAAAATCACTAACATTATCTAATTGACATTGGGAAATTGAATCTCATCAATGGGGTAGCGTCATTGGAAGCGAGAATTGACTGCATGAGGGAGAAATTGGAGATAATGATGGAGAAATTGGATGGGCAAGAGCAAAGCAGCGTCGAAGAGGGACTGGGACAATTGATTTTAGGGCTTCTCAGTCTACCTGGTTTGACAGTGTAGAGACGGACGGTGACGGACGAAGTTTGAGGCGGCGAGACCACTGGATCTACAACGAGACCACTCACCGCCAACCCTATCGAGACCACTGGATCTGCAACGCTACTGAACAACGACGATGCTACAGAATAACCGCGAACGACGATGAGTGCTACGGTTTGGGTGGAGAGACGAAGAGGAGAATAGGTAGAGTGAGCGACGGTGAGAATAGAGAAGGTGGAGGCAGCATCAATTATTTCTCCGGCGATGGAAAGAATCGTCGGTTGTAGCGGCTGCGGCGATGGCGGGGTTTGACTAGAGAGAGTGGAAATGAGATGAGTTTGCTTTTAGGGTTTGATATTAGGGAGAGATGGTAGGGATAGTATATAAATTAATTTATATTGTATATAGATATAAAAATTTAAATTAATAATTAAAACCTGATTTTTGTATTATGAAACTTGATTCTTGATTTATGAGAATGGAAATCTAAAATAAGGGTTGGGTGTAATTTCCTCTTTATAAAAACTGTTAAGTGGAAATTGTCATTCTTCAAACAAAAATCGGAACTGTTCCTCCTACTCATTAATTTGAACACTTATTTGACAAATAATTTTGACTTTTAATTTAAATCAATCCAACACTCAATATTTTATCAATATCAAATGATTATAACAAACCCTCACATGATCTTAATGAAATACATATTGAGCGTTTGATTGACTTAAATTAAAGGTCGTAATTATTTGTCAAATAAGTGTGTCAAAATAATGAGTTGGAGGAATGGTCTCGAACAAAAATAAGCAATAAAATTAAGTAAATTACAAAATTTTCCCTTAGTAACAAATTATTTTTCGGCTTAAGTTTTTTTAATACAATTCTTCTTCTTCTTCTTCTTCTTCTTCTTCTTCTTCTTCTTCTTCTTCTTCTTCTTCTTCGTTTAATGTCTAGCAACTAAATACTAGCAGGCAGTTGCAATAGGCCTTTTGTGAAGAAGTGAAAAATGCACTCAAAACTTTTAAATTGTTAAAAAATATGATACGTGACTTTTTATTGAAGTGCCACAATATGTGACTTTTTAATAAATTTACTTGCTCGAACTTTTAAGTAAAAAGTAATACCGCATATCATAATATAGAACCTTAATTAACATTCAACACAACAAAAAATAAAAGTCGGACCTTAATAATAAAATGTTTGTTAACACTTGGGTTTTTATCTTAAAATGAACTTTATTAAAAAGAGTTATACAAATCGTTACAAGTTGATCTATATTTTCATCTTTATTCGATATGAAATTTTTTTCCTTTACATGCCCTGCAAGATAGTGACTGTTTGAGCAAATCAATTTTCATATCCGCTTCGATCGAATTGTTCGTTGCTTTTCATCTAAATCAACTTTATTAAGAGGGATAATTCAAACCCTTATTAGTTGGTCTGTACTTTTATCTTTATTCGAAAAGTGAAATTTTATCCCTTAACAAAAGTTTTTATAAACATTTTTAAGCTTAGACAAGGGTCTGTGGTGGGAAGTTGGGAAAGTCTGGCTAATCGACGTTTTCATTCAAACGAAAATACATAAGAAAAATGAAATGTAATGAGAGGTGGAGGTCACACGTGTCTACACCCGTCAACAATTGAACCTAAGGCATATCACTACCCGTGATCTCATTTGGAAAATATTATCTTCGAAATTAATTACAAGATGTTAAACACCGAATCCTATTGAATTAGAATTGGAGTTTGGATAGATTTGCATCTGCACTTATGACTGACAGGTTGCTGCCTTGCTGGTCTTATTCTGAGTATTTAGTTCACATCATTCTCCGAAGAGCAAAAGCTCCCAAGAATTATGCTTTACTTGAACCCCACACACGAAGTTGTTCGACTGTATTTTGCACGCAAGAACCAATCCACTGCGTGTTTTTGCACAGAAAGATTGCACCAAGAAATTAATGAAATTTCTTATATAATTTATTGATCGCATTTAAACATCAAATTCTGATAATGGCTGGATTGAAGAGCACACAGCTAGACGACTGTAAGGAATAGAGTGAGCCGAGCAAAGCGAGGAGGAGATAGATTAAAACATTTTAACACAGCTAGTCGTCTGTATGGTATTGAGTGAGCCGAGCATAGCGAGGAGGAGATAGATTTAAACATTTTAACAGTCGGGCTGGGGTAAGAACCATCAATTGCACTTGCTGCGAGTCAGCCCTATTTGATAAAAGGAAAGACTTACTAAATCTCCAACGGCCACACTAGATACTGGTGGATTGGCTAATAAAGAATACCATATGATTAATCACATCTGGTTCTCTTATAATTCTGCTATTTGTAATGCATGGCACGTGCCAGTGTAATCTCATGAATAAGAAAATTCTATCATCATTTTGATATAAGAAAAAACATATATGCAAATTAGCAGAATGCAACAAATTTATTTCCACTTAAGAAATTTTATTTAAAATGAAGAATACCCAAGACCCTTATTGTGGTTGAATCACTTGCAATATTCCACCAAATCTTCAGTTTAATGCACAATTGCACACCAATGGTCAAGAACTCAATCACAAGTAGAATTGGTATTCATTTTTCACTTCCCAAATGACAATTTTTATGAGATTTTTTTCATGCACCAACGAGGTTAATTCTAGTGGTTGTAGGGAGTTGCTAATTTGAATTCAAAAATCAAACTACTGATCCTCCCCATATATAAAGGTATGCAGGTTGAGTCGACCAGCAGAGACGATTTAAGACCTATTTTCAACATTATATTTTCAAGAAAGCCCATTCTCCATCTAAACAACTTCAAATGTGCACACAACAATTTCGAGATAATCAGAGAGAAATCGAAACAGAAAAAACTCGTATAAATTGCATTTACATTACATTTAAAACAAAGTCACTGAAAGTCTAAAACTAATGTGAAAGGAGAATTTAGAGCTACTGATGACTTGCATAATATTCATCTGTACATATGGTTTTACACAAATATATAAGATCTAGCTTCTTCTCGATCTTCAGTTTGAAGCATAAAACAAAAACAAAAAAGGTAATAATTCATAAAAGTAGATTAATTATAGTGACCTTGTTGAATGCTCAGCAGCACTTGCAAGACGTCGCATTACATCCACTTGAACTCGAAGAGATACAATGTAATCTAGGGTTTCCTTAATCAAAGAAATTTCATCCATGTTTTCTCCCCCAGGTACAAGACTTTTAAGCACTTGGGTTCTGTTCTTCACCAATTTCTTTGCGATGGAGCTGGCCTTAACTGCATAGGGTCCCATTTTTCTTGCTCTAATTTGAGTTATATGGCTTCTTCTCAAAATCTTCCTGCTTGCAATTCTATTGCTGCATGTTATCAATCTATTTGAAGCTTTGTTCTTAATTACTTCCGGATCCGAAAATATTTGTTCGACAAGAATTTTGTTAGTCACATTTTTCGAAATGTTGGCTGTTAGCGTGCGACTCCAACGAGTGCTGGAATTTCTGGTGGAAGCAATGGCCACATCTGCTGATAACTTTATGGCCTTTTTTCTCTCCAAAATGCTCATGTCCTTCTTGAAATTACTGTATATATGGAGTCCCTTTATCCATTTCTGAAGAAATTCTTGTTTGAGGGAAGTCGAATAGCCCATTCTACACAGAAAAAAGAAGCAGCAGTAATTAAGCACACGAACCAGTTATTAGGGCAATCCCGAAACACTTTTTTTTTCCTTACTAGGATATAAATTCCATGTACTAATCTCTTATTTACACTCAGAAATAAGAATACTGTTTAATTATTAAACTTGTCAAACTTTTACCAGTGAAATCTATGTTTCCAGTTCTTATAATAGTATAAACTAAACTTAAGCAAGAAACTTCCAAAAGTAAAATGGAATTACAGAAAATGTACTGCTAGACTAGACAGTTCATATAAATGTATGAATTATGACATAATACATGAAGACCTGAGTTAATTCTTGAAAAAAAAAAATAGCTACGAATGTAAAATAAAAACAGAAACCTGGAAAACATATACAATTTGCTCATGTAAATTTCATATCATCGTTGTGTATACGGAAAGAAAACTCGCATTACCTTGCTTTCATTGAAACCGAATGGAAAAGTATCCAGATGTAATTATGGACGGAGAGAAATTGCAGAAGAATTAAATTTTCTTGGGATCCAAAGAGTATCAGTCACCAAGAACTTCACACAGAGAGGAATGAGAAGGAGAAGAATGTGCATAAAGTCCATTTATTGCTGAAAGAAGGGAAGTGGTGGGCCCATGAGAGAAAGACATTGCACATGGGGGCACATGGAAGTTGATGGCCCACAATTCAAAACCCTAAAAAGATAATTGAAATTTGTGGGTGATTATAGACCAATTAGTATTCCCCTTGAATTCTTGATGTTATGCAAACCTAATATCTGTAACTTATTATGACAGCACACTGCATATAAGACATAGAATTAAACTATTTGTACAAATGAAATGTACATAAAGTAAGATGACAACGATGCATTGATTTCAATCTTGCATCGTTTACAAAATCGAAAGCCACAGAAGACCAACGGAACACACACTTGGTGGGACTCGTGTATTTTTTTAATAAATACAAGGCAGGGCCCCCTCATTGTGAGTATTTTGGTGAGTTTCTGGCAAAACCATTTTTGTACAATGGTTTTATTGGTTGATTTAACTTTGTTTTTTGACCCATATCCAAAGAAATCTAGCCAATTGGCAATTTGTTGAACAAACTATCAAACATCTTCGTACATGTAGCATATCTGTAAGACATTAAATTCCCAACTTGTCAACTTTCACTTCCTCGTGCAACTTAATTCCTCCGGGGTCTCTACATAGGGATGGACTTGGAAGTGCCAATCAAAAAGAAGGTGCAAAAGATTGTAATAACTGAGGTGATATATTCATTATTTTCCATTTTCACTTTTTTTTTTTGGATTAATTAATAGATAATTCTCACGTATACAAGGTAATTAGTCAAAATTTTCAATAAAAGTTGACTCCGGAAGTTCATAAGTAAGCTCAAGTAGCTTGAACATGCGTGTTTGATACGTTGGATATAAGGAGTTAAAGCGTACACATTAATAAGGAAGACAAGCATGTCAACACACATTCTTGAGGTTTGATTGGAATGAAAACATTCTTTTCATTTTTTGAGTTAATCGAAGATAATTCACAATGTAAAATAACTAGCCAGTGACAAAAGCTTATAATACTTGAGTGGAAAATTGGTATAAAATTCTTTAAATTTTAATATAAGTGAAAAATACGCCAATGTAATTTGGTAGGGATTAAAATCTAGAATTTAATCTAATCAAAGTTAATAATTAATTTTAATCACAAATTTTATGGGATCCACAATTTTTTAACCGTACATTTATCAATTTTTATCAAAATTTGAACGGTATTAAGGAAAAAAAAAATATCGAATTTTTATTTATTGTAACATCTAATCTTATTCGATAGCGCGCACCAAACACATCCGAAGAGGAATTAAGGAGAAGAAGTTGGATGGATGAATTATTCAGATTCTTTTTCATTTTGGTGCAACCTTTAGTAAGGGCCTATGTGTTAGCTAAACATGATTATTGGTTCCCTTAATGAGATTGGAAAATTCTATGGGCCCGTTTGATTGGTTTAAATTTCACGAAAAATGTCACATTCGACGAATTCAATTTTTATTTTGATTGTTTGATACGAAAGTTGAAATGAAACTCGAATTTTAAGGTACAATCGCTTTAAACTTAGGTACTTGAGTTTTTATTTTCCAACTTACGTGGAATTGAAAAATCTTTCCACTTTTACCAATCAAATGGACCCTGTAGGTTTAAATTAACGAGTGCAGCAAATTGGGGAAAATGAGTGATTTTGGAAAAGGGAGAATTGGCAGGATCCGGAAAACATGGTGAAGAAGGGAAGGGAAGGAAAAATGGGTGGGTCCCAGAAGAAGAAATATTCTTGGGGCATAGATTTTGGCTTTGGCAAGAAAGAGAAGTGCCCTCACATGGTATCCACATGGAGTTTTTAAAGCCATTGGCCTTGTCACTTGTGATTTATAGCTTTCTCAGTGTACTGATTTTCAATTATTAGACATATCCCCGGCCTGCTACCTGGCTTACACGAAAACTAGAAAGATGTCGACAAAGGATCTCATTTTTAGTGGATTTACTTTTATGTAATTTTGGATAACTTACTTATTTATCTCACACATCAAATAAATCTTGATGCATACTCTGAATAAGCTTAATTTATGTCGAACTACCTTATCTAAAAGTTTACTGTGTCAAAAGTAACATCGACTATTCTAGTTCTAGTTTTTAACATGTTCTCGACCGCATGCACGTCAATTATACAAAGTAGAATTACTTGATTTTGAATATACTTAAAATTGAAAACGTTTATTCATTTGAAAATTAATCTTCGAAGATTAGGGTTTTTTTTTTCTTTTTTTTTGGCTATTCCCTCTGTTGATTTCGTCTTATCACTTCACATTTTGATAATTAATACACATACAAATCATGATTATGACTAAACCAATTCCTAGGATATCAAATTCTATTGGACATGACCGTGGGACCCTTAAGCTTCTGGAATTACTCGATAAATATAATGATTAAATTAACCACATTCTTATCTACAACAAATTAAATCAGAGTTTGAAAAAATAAAAATAAAGAATAGAAGAAATATATTCCACTATAGGAAATAGCTTGAAAACCACATTTCTATGGGAGCTGAAATCTTATCCCACATGGTGACAGATAAGAGATTGGGACCAGACAGAAGAGCAAACGGGTGAACCCCCGATATTCACGGCTACCCTCACCTATCACTCATTTTCAGGTACTCTGATTCTCATCCAACATTGACGCAATGTACGAGGATTTGGACAAAACATGCTATGTATTTTCTGGAATGCACTACTCGATCTTCTCAGTCCACATGTGATATGTCATTCGTCGTACTTACTCAATTTTTTTGAGTGTGTAGAGATCGTTGATTATCGTTTTACAATATTTTGTTATATATTGATATTGTTGAGAGTAAATTAAGCTTAAAATGGGGAAAAAAAAAAAAAACGAAAGAATTACTTTGTTGACTTTCAAATGATGATCAACAAATTTCTTACAACTATTTAGGATTTTTCCCTCCTAAACTCACTATTCCATTCTCGATAGAGAGCAAAAGTATAAATGACTATTTTGGAGGAAACTATTTTAAATTTAGCATGAACTTCTTCATTCCAGGCATGTCCATCTATAGATTTCTATTTGGGCAATGGGGATAAACGAGTCTTTTTGGTTGGCGAGCATCATGCATTTAAGGTAGTTTATGACGTTTCTCCCCTATGAGTGCTTTTTAGCTCATTTTGAGTTCGCGTGTGTTTTTGGTCTCTCGCTTAGACAAATATTTATACATAACACGCTTCTCTTTATAATTCTTCTTATTTATTTTGAAATGGACAAGCATTTATTTAGGCTATGATGGTTCGTGTTGAGTGAAGGGATGGGAGGGAAATGGATAGTGTACTTTCTTTTTTCCTCCTTTACCTTATTCGAAACTGAAAAGGGAAAGGGGTGGGGGAAAGAAAAGAAGTCTACGAGAGAGATTATCTATTTACACGCTATGTTGTGTAGTTAATTTTACTTAATTTGTAATGCAATTAATTTAGTTACACATAATCATAGATTACTATTTTAAGAAAAATGGCTATAGCAAGTACATTTGGATTTAAATATCGTACCGTTCAAAACTTGAAATAGACTGCATATTGCATATTGCAAACTGCGGCTCAAAGCGTATTAAAAATGTTTTATGAACATCTAATGGAGACCTAGACTGGTGCTAAGCACTCGTAATGAGGGTTGGGATCATCAACGATATCATGTATATGGACCACTTGACCTACCACGATATATTAGGGGCACTAGTACAAGTTGACAAACGTGGATTGCCTCATTTTAACTTTCAATCCTTATTTTTGATCTTTTTTTATATTAGTTTTTATTGTAGTACTTCCTTATTTACTGTTTTATTCTTCGTCATTTACTTTCATTGTAAGGGAAGTAGTACTTCTTCATTTATTACTCTCATTATTTTCATGTAACCACAGTATTCCTCTACCACAAATGAGAGCATATTAATAAATTCTCGGAGGTACCGTCCTCCTTTAACTAAAAAATAAAATTAAAAAAATTAGTTATTCTAGTATTAAATTGGCCGAAATTAATGCAATAAAAGGTTATGTTGATGGGGCGATTCACGTGTATAAGGATAGTCTGTCTAGCGCATGCTTGTACATGCACGCAAGCATTTATGAATATGAGAACTCTAATGGTTACATGATATCAAAAGGGTACATGTGCACACATGGATGGGCCATGCAAATGTCCCAACAAAGGTAAACAGTGTTCAAGAGCCTTCAATCATTAGGATACCCCTATTGCCCAACTCTTTCATTTAGGTCCATTTCCAAAGTTTAGAACAACCCCCTTCTTGGTCACGTAATAAAGATTTGTTTTATTTTTATGTTCAAGTTTTTTGGTTTAAGTATGTTGTATAATGGGCGGAGTGAAGAATATGTTAATCTTGACTCGAGTAGGCTCGAAAGTTGATTAATATGTAACGTAGAAAAATGCCCGAGTACTCGGATTTAATTGACTTCTAAGTTTTGTTAAAGTATTACTGATAAAATAGAAGGTCAAATCAATTTGATTAGATGATGTGAGGCCCACAAACTTCATTGATCAATGGATTTAGGATGCATTTTGATTCATTGGACAATGAATCACTTAACGTGATGATCATATTCATCGGCACTAAGCACTAATAGTACAACATAATTAAGATAATTTGAGTCGATTCATTTGTTGGAATTTTAGGGTGATATTAGGATTTAATTATGTGAATTGAAAAAATCTCCAATGAGTGCGTCGATTGGGTGCGACTTTTCAAGTACAAAATATGTATAATGAAGAGTCATGACCTTTTATAAAGGTACAATCTAGACCATCAATCTTGAAAAGTTGTGATTTAATGGTTGAAATTAATTTTGCCAAAAGATGCGACATTTAGAAAGAGACAAATGAAAATTTATAAATAAGACCCTCATAATTCCATTTTCTTCACTCCAAATCAATTCCTAATAATTGATTTTTAATTCTTTATTTCTCTAAATTCTGAAAAAATAATTTTCATATTGTTTTGAGCTTTGTATCCGATATTTACTATTCGATGTTTTTCATTCTAGAAGAGTACAATTAAGAATTGGTTCGTCCGACAAAATTAAAAGTGTGCTATATTAATTTTGGAAGAACCTTTGTATCTTGGGAGACGGATGTCTATTTGATCACGTTAGCACCAGTGCAGGAGGCAAAATCCGTCTTAAGGAGATTTACATTCGCATATCTCGCTTTATTTCATCTCCTCATATTTTCTACATTTGAATAAATCGCAATTTGCTTATTATTATGCACATACCATGATTTTGGTAAGTCGTTACTCTATCTATATTTGCATACACGTATTTTCAGTTAATAAATATAATTAATGCACCAATTTATCGAACAATCTTAAGACGGATTTCTTGTGCTAATTTATATTCAAAGGAATAGTTCAATTTATATTCAAAGGAATAGTTCACGTGCCTAATATGTTCTGTTTGTTTTGTCATAATTTCGTATCATCGTAACAACATTCTATGAATGGAATACAAACGATTAATGATTAAATATTGGAATGCATTCAACCTCAAGTTAATTCTCTTAATGTGATTAGTGTTATCAAGTTGACTCGGCATAACCCTTAGTATAGATACAAATTGATTCAATCTTCTTGAATAATTAACTGGTTTTATTTGCTCATGATTGCATGATGTTCTCCTACGAATTAGTTTAAATCTTGGAATCTATTTGTGAGGGTAGAAACACTGCCTATGGGTGGCAAAGTATATGGTTATGTTACCTGTGGAAGGAAACTAAACTAAGTTTCTATGAAAGAAAGTAAGAACTTTTTAGACATTGATTCCATGAAAGGTTGTCTATAGCTAGATTGAAATTTACTGAAATATTTGGCAAAAATATGTTGCCATGGTTTGGAACTTCTAATGCACTTTGAATGAAAACCATTATTTATCTTCCTTGGTAGTGAAGAAGTATTTTCCACATTTATTATATACATTTTGTTAAGAACTGATTGCATGGCCGTGGGCCTCTGCACATAATATAAAAGGCAGGCAAGGCATAAGGCTATCCTCTACCGGACTATTGGAAATGTGCCAATCTGTTAGGGAGAAATTGGTATAGTGGGTATCGAGTCCATCCATCATCATGTGCTCTCCAATTCCTTGAATTGTTCGAAGGACGCATCAATATCAATCTCCTGTAGTTTCACTTTTGTGAAGAAAGAACCCTGCAACAATCATTTGTTACCATGTGATGGTAGCCAAGCCGTCAATGGTGCTGCAATGAATAAAAGTGGTTTTTCATTTTATTTTGTGGACTAGCCATCTTATGAATATGAAAGTGCCTGAAACTTCATGTGATATCGACATTCCTAGTCATTTTATATATTGACTAGAGGTGGAATGAAATTGTTTATCCGGTTGATAGACATAATTAATGATACAATTGAACTTGAAAAGAGTACATGAATATTATGTTGTCAAGCTTGATCTTATCCAGAATTGTGGGGGTATGATTGTTTGCATAATATTCTCAATTGAAGTTCATATGTACCCCAGATTTGTGGGAGTGACATTTTTTTTTATTAATTAGAATATTAAGATATTCAAGAATATTTGAAATGATAAATTACACTGTAATGAATACAATTCAACAATTGCTTTCAAATGGAATAAAAATGATTGTTTAATCGAAGAATAACATATTGGATCCATCTACAAATGAGTTATTAAGAGAGGGTAAACTGCTCATCAAGAGAAAATGGTGAAAAGCCTAAACTAATAGGTCATAATGGAAACCTAACCCGGCGACTGGAAATCCCACGGACTAAGTTCAATAGAAAAACTAGCTATGATTGACTCGATGAAAAGCACTTCGGAGTTTTAATTCCTCTCCATTTCTATGATGTAAATAAGTGATGCCTACAAAAGATTGGTTAAGATAAGTTATGCTTTTAATGATGACTATATCTTATAAATAATACAAGTGGAGTATTGTAGGGTATTCTTTATAGAACATTGCCCATGTGAGTACTAACTTGGTCGGTTCTATGAGAACTTTATTTAGGCGAATTCTCTAGCGTACTTGGAGAACCAAGATGGTTTAGGGCCGAAATGATGAACACAATAGAGAACCAAAATTTGATATGAGATATAATGTGTTCAATCTATTGTCTAGGCTTATAATAATGGCCGACAATTTAAAACGTTGCATTCACCAATTAGCCAAGTGAGCCTAACAGATTCTTGCTAAGGAAAATTCAAAACAAAAGCTATCGATCCTGATGCATTATATTTCAGTTGTACCCTTCTTCGTTTTCTTTATTTTGAGCCGACTTCTCCCATTCATGTGTAGGATTGTTCGAATTTTGGGGTAATATTAGGATTATATTGTGTGAATTAGAAGTCTCCAACAAGTGCGCTGATTGGGTGTGACTTTCCAAGCACAAAATATGGATAATGAAGAGTCATGACCTTTGATAAATGTGCAATCTAGACCATCAATCTTGAAAAGCTTTGATTTAGTGGTTGTAATTAATTTTGACAAAAGATGCGACCGTTATTAAGAGACCCATGAAAATCTATAAATAGAACCTTCATAATTCCACTTTCTTCACTCCAAATCAATTCCTAATAATTTATTTCTAATTGTTTCTTTCTCTAAATTGCGTCAAAATAATTTCCATATTATTTTGAGTTTCGTGTTCAATATTTACTATTCAATATCTTCCATTCTATAAGAGTATAATCAAATGTTGGTTCGTTCGGCAAAATTAATAGTGTGTTATATTAATTTTGGAAGAAGTATTGTATTTTGGTAGATGGACGTCCATTTGATCATGTTAGTACCAATGTAGGGGATCAAATCCGTCTTAAGGAGATTTTCATTTGCAAGCTTCGCTTCATTTCATCTCCTCATGTTTTCTACGTTTGAATAAGTCATAATTTGCTTATTATTTTGCACATACCATGATTTCGATAAGTCGTTACTCTATCTATATTTGCATACACGTATTTTTGATTAACTGAATATAATTCATACACCAATTTATCTAACATTTTGCAATCCTATACTAATATGCAGTTAGCTTGTATATGAAACTCAATAGAAGTCTAGCTTGAAGCATTATTTTTTTATTAAAAAAACAGTCCTCAAATATATAATTTTATGCATAATTTTACACCACAATTTGTGTATACATTAAAAGTGAATAATTTTGATAATGATATTAGCCCTAACGACAGATCCAGCACCCAGTGAGCTCCAGCTGCCGCCCGTGCTGAATTCGCTGGCGTTCAATATTTTTTTGAGTCAATGTATTTATTTATTTGAATATATAATTGTGATTTTCATTTACTCACACAATGTTTGTAGTTTTGTTGGTTAGAGTACTATCTAAGTAAATTGGAGCCTTGGGTTCGAATCTCAACCATAGCAAACCCTTTTAAAATTATTTTAGTTTAATTTTTTTCTCCATTTTGGAGTATATGAGCATTATAAAAACCGGTGCAATAGGAAGATTTGAACCTGTTGTCACTACTGAAATTACAAAACACTTGACCGCTAAGGCATTTGGTGGATTTTGACATTTAGTGTAACAAAATTCTATATGATATTTTATCAAGTAATAAGTATATTCCTGTTTCTAAAATTCAACTTTACAATGAGATTATTAAAATAGTCATTTTTTCTGTTGGACCGAAATTATTAGCAAATTGAAACTGAACCCGTTTTTCAAATTTCAAATTGTTACTCGTCAAATATTATTAGACCGGTAGATAACGTATACCCACACTTACAATTCGAACTACAATATAAGCAATTTCAGTTTACGACATTGATTATTATTGCGGCCGTCAACGACTGTCCGTATTCATTCAAAATCTTGGATCCACCACTGACTAGCCCCACAATATATATCACTAAAAACAGAAAAGGGGATAATTAATTTCCATGTATTATAATTGAATTTATACATAATAGGAAACAAATTCATACCAAATAATAATGCCAATTGCAATAATAAAAATTAGACTAAAAACAGTATAGCGTGTTGTACACCTATTCATTGTTGAAGATAAAATCAAAATAAATAACCATGTCATCTTCTAAAATTACAAATTTTAGGTTTTATTATCATTAGACATTTTGACTATGTTCTGGTACACTCTATTACACTATATGTTTGGCCTTCATTAAAATTATAATTCATTTTTCTCTTTCTTCTTATCAATCACACATTTTTCAATAAAATAATATTACACATACACCTAAAAAAATTTCTCTTTTTAACCACATTTTCTTTAAAAAAAATAATATTCCAAAAATTAAAATGGCAAATAATGAGGGCCAAACGGGAGCATAAAATCATTCCAATACAACATTTTGGGGTTGACAATAGCTGTATTATTTTTTCAGGTTTGTTAATCCTCATTCCTCCTATAGTCATTCGTATTAAAATAACTCATCCAATGATGTATGCTTAGATAGTATTATTTATTACTTGTAAATGAAATGATAAATAATATAGAAAATATTGTATGAGTTTACTTTGTTGATTAATTTGACAGAAAATGAATAAAACAGTAAGTAGGCTGTGAAATTGATAATTTCTTTATTAACTTATGAATGTATTTATACATTCATATTAGAATACCTCATAATGCGGTTCCTCCTGATCTTATCCCTTCTAATGCTTAAGCCTAATTTACGTGTACCAAACATGTCCTTTAAAAAAATAAAAATGAGATGGTTCAACATTCTTGATCATTTTCCATTAACAATTCACTACAATGGAAATGCTGGACAGATTCAGTGTCGGTCAAATAAATTTTGAACTTGTTTTTCAATGATCAAGAATTTCAACATAAAATGGATGTTAAGAAGGAAACTTTAATGAGCAAGAACCGAAACCAGTCGTTTACTTTCCCAAAAACAAGATAAGATGTTGCAATTAATCTTTATTGTCTGGACTATATGAATTCAGAAATAATACTTTTGACTTGTTTTTTGTCTGAAGCAAAGGGAATAATACTTTGGATTAGCTAGCTTTTGTCTTACGTATAATACATCACCTCATTTCAGAGATGTCACGAGAAGCTAGTATTTGGAAAAATCGTAAATCTAATCGCCCATCAATTCAAATGACATTTGACTTGGGATGGGATAATTTCTCGTGACAGTCAAGACAGTTAGTATTAAGTTGTGAAATTTAATTATTATCATTATACAGAGTTTATAAATAGGGACCTGTCATTAAGGTTTTGAATAATTGTTATCGAAAAGAAAATATTAAAGAAGATAGGGTATGCAATTTTCTCTTATAAACATTTTTTATCATAGTGTTGCAACGATAGAAGAAGACGTTGTGTTTGGAACACATTCTTTTGAAAGAATGTATTATTGAATATAGATTGATGGAGAATGTGTGGTTAAAAATGAAGGAAAAGTTATTGATGTGATGAAAAATATTATTTTATTGAAAAATGTGTTGTTGAAAATGTGTAGAAGAATGAGAATGAAAAAAAGAATTTGCACCAAACAGGGCCGTAGTCTCACATTCGGACGAATCTTTATAAAATTGCATATTCTTGTACGTCTATTTTTCTTTATGTGAATTAATTATTCTCAATGAAATAGAATTAGGGTTACTAATCCTGAACAATTAGAGTCGAATGAAATAAAATATATTTTATTAGAAGTAAGTTAGCATAAGATTGACACCCTTGTTTGTGAATATGAGATTTAAGTGATCTTCTTACAAGTAGACTATGCCCGTTTTCTATAGTGACTTTATACTATAATCAGTTTAGGTCAATTTGGAAGTCCCGTATGTGTACATGAATGATGGACAATTATTTCCAATGGCGTATTATTCAAGTCGATTTAATAAAGAAATATCCAATAAGTAAATTGGTAAATTAAGATAAATTACCGATACGACATTTATTAATTCTTATTTCCGACCAAATTACGGAAGTACAATGTTCTCCAGTATCAAATTTCATTTTTAACTACACATATCATAAGACTAACACTTTTATTAATTTTTTAACCACACGTGTCATTAACTTTTATTAAAATATGCAAAAACTTTTATCAAAATCTTCATCAAACTACCCCTTCGATTATTATCGCTCGATTAGAAGACTTTTGATTTTGCATCTAGAGATGTATAATGCATCTTACAGATGACTGCAGATGATGCATACACGTATAGCGCATGCCACAAAACATGGTAAAACTGTCGGAATTTATATTATTCCGATCTGTCTTTGTTCAATAATGTGTATAACACTTGCAGGCTTTGTAATAAATCCTTGTCCAATGCATCATATTACTTTATGCTTGAGACATCATGGAAGACTTATATTCACAGATGTCTGTTTTCCCATATTTCAAAGAGTCAAATGTGTGTTTGGTACATGAATATAATTACTAGTGTAATAAACGAATTATGTTATACGTCAAATATATTTTCTTATCCGTCGCAAGCCTTTGGCTAGCTTTGTTGAATGATCCGACAATTCAGAACTACAGTCCACCTTAACCATGCTCAACTTGCTTTGTTTCAAATTCAACCCTAAAATAAGGACAATGACAATCCTCAGCACCACAGAAAATTAATTAGTCTCACTTCTAAAATTTGCTGGCCAAATTAAACTTGAACTGACTCATCGCTATGGCTGTTTGGACCACCATGACTCTGGACATCACCGCCACAACCAAACCCACACGTACACATGACATGATACGTTGTTTCAAACTTTCAATTGAGAATAAGCGAAGGCACGCACATGCGTCTCTTAAATTCTCGAAGAGCCCTTTCCCTGTCTCACACGAATGACTAAGCTGTATCTATATCAGTCTAATCAGCCGTGCCAATTGATAAAAAACGAAAACAATGTGCAGAATTCTTTCGTGACACCATTTTTCTCTTGATTCGTAAGCAACCATTTTTCTACAAGTGCATAATTCTGAGGCATGGAAGGAAAAATGAGCAAAAGCTACGAACCAAGAAATAAATGTGACGTGCAAGAAAAATGAAAGCAGGCTATCTGCAATGTTTCATCAGGAAAATACTTTGTCCAGTATATCTGAAACCGTAAGTGTAAACTACCAACAAAAAGCTGAAGACATGAAGAAAACGGGGGGAAGAAATGAATAATGCTATTTGTAAGTCATGCTTAATAATAAGTTGTTCGTGTGACATTGGATCATTGCGCCAGATGAATGAAATCGAAAATCAAATTTATAGGAGAACGTGACAGTTACTTGAAGAATTCAATATATAAGAAAGAACACTAAGAATTACGTGGTTTGGCGTCAGTGTGGCAAACCTACATCCACGAGAGAAGAGAGAAAACTATATTCACTTATATTCGAAGTGTTACAATGATACATATATAATCATATTACAACAAGGTTAACTTATTAAATATGAGACAATCACGGAAAGAATATAACAAATTATAAAAAACTCCAATTATCATCAACCAATATTCTCCAAATCATGTCATAATATTTTCTTCAATATTAGCAAATATTCTTCAAATCACCTAATATCTCTCTTCTCCAACACTCCCTCTCAAGTTGGTGCGAAAATATCAATAGAGCCCAACTTGGACAATATTTCTTGAAATTTAGTAGCTGATAAGTCTTTGGTGAAAATATCAGCCAATTGCTCGCTACTATGAATGAAAGGAGTGCAAACAATCTTGACTTGGACTTGTTCTCGTATAAAATGACGGTCAACTTCAAGTCTAGAAAAGTTGCTATTTCATGCTCCAAGTCCTCAGAAGCCACAATTTTGTCCTTGTTCTAATCAAATGCCAAACTTTTTTCCCTACAACTATTCTGAAGTAATAATTTCATCCTCCAATTTTTCAGAATTGGCACTTATGCCACATAGCATCATTTCTCTCTTTAATCTCACCCTCTCATTGATAAGACCTATTTTTATGCAAATTGCATTTAAAATTCATTTTCCAATTTTTAACATATTTTAACATACCTAGAAATGTCATACAAGCTTCGACATGAATGAATTTGTAAGAAGTCTTACGCGCAAGACCATCGACAATCTTGATCCAATCCGTCTTTTTTGGCCTCCCCAACACACTCTTGATACGAAAGAACCTCCCACCATAGAGAAGAGACTGAGGTAACAAGGAAAGATGGATGCTATTCGGCCAATTGTTAGTAGATGATACGTTGCAAGTTGTTAATGATTGGAAAAAAATGTTCCACCCAAGTCAATTTTTAAATACATTGACAAAAATCGAAAAACATTATGAGTATAGTGTAGACAAAGAGGGTTATCGAGTTAGGGTTCAAAGGAGGCTATAGAATGGAATAAGGACATCGGAGTTAAGAAATGTTTGAAATTATTTGTGCCAATTTCCGAAACAATAATAGTAAAGGCTATTTTAGAATGAAATAGCATGGTCCAAATTGAAAGGCACAAAATAGAAACGCAAAAGTATTATATACATGTTTATAAACACATTTTTCTAGAGATTCACAAATATTACAAATTTTTGGTTTTGATTTGGGATGGGCGGACAGGTTGGAATGGGGGTGTGGGGGTAGGGGGATTGGTTGAAGAAGATAAAGTGTTGTAAGAAATGAAAGGTTTGAGGAAAGTTCACTAGTGTTTCAAAGGTTGGAGGCTTTTGTTGCAATTAGTTCTTTTTTTTCTTTCTTTTTTTTTATTTAAATAGAAGGGTATATTTGTCATTTCACGAATTTTTATCAAGAAATTGGATAAAAATTGTGATTTCCGCAATAAAATGTGAAAATACAAAAAATAAAACGTATGGACATTTTGCTCGATAAACTCAAGTGTATGACGTGCTAAGATGAAATACATTGAAACCAAAATATATATATATGTAATAACAAGACACCCTAAACAATATATACATAGAAAATCAAGATTTATATATGTAATAATAAGACATCCTAAGCAACATATACAAAGAAAATCAAGATGTGTCTGAAAAACAAAACGAAAACAGTACATTGTACACCTAACAAACCATTAGGACAATGCAACAAACACCAGTACAAGAGTTCAACAAAAACCTCTACCTCTCATATACTTCTAATATCTATTCAAGGGTATCGTTTCCATGAGTTGTCCTCTCGATTGTTTCTGAACGCGCAGCATCCAATGGAGTAGACGATTATGAGAAAGACGAGGAATATGATGTTGATAACAGCAACCCTCTTCCAGTCCCTCTTGATGTTATCCAGCAACCCGGCCTTGCAAGATTGGCAGCTATAGCACAAAACATTAGGATCATTGCTCCACGTAGTGCAGTCTGGATTCGCTAACGATGATTGAGGGGTCCTAGTCCAGTTGGTCGGGCTAACGTACTGGAAGTTGCAGTCATTCGATGGCTTACAGCAACCAGACTGTAAAAATGATACAAAGAACAATATCAGTAAGTTTAATAGAGAAGTCGGATTTCCATATACAAAAGGAAATGGATATATAACGCTAAATCGAAAAGGGAAAATCCCAGATCAGCCAACTAGTGAACACTGTTAGCAATTGGAATATCAGCGATAACTTCAGAAATAGCGGAACAGGACAAACAAGAAAAGTAGAAACTTATTAATTGCCAGCTTACGGTGAATCATCAGAATTATACTGCATATAATCCAGATCCAGTTATACTAACAAATATCTATACTGAAATTCTGTTCATAGCGACATAAAGATTAAAAGCACATGAAGATCATAGGAGCCGCTAGTCAATATGCGGAAAATGATATTTTTTTCTTCACCCAAAAAGAGAGATCCCCATTTTTCATACATACGAAAGTCAAACTAGGTTAAAAGTCCCCCAGCTTTTTTAAAAGCACTAGGCTTCAACAACAAAAGTAACAATTATAAATCTCATAGTAATAATATTGTGAGAGAACTATGAATTTGCATAACAAAAATCAAAATACCCAAAAATGAAACACCAAAAATCAGATCATAGTCCCAAATATACTGCAAAATATGTATGTTGCCTTTACCTGTAGAGAAGAGAGCTGTTTCCTGTAAAAATCTTCAACATTGTTGGAGGACCCATCATCCCGTAGCTTCTGGCAGGTCTTACTGTCCTGTAAACAACTCCTAATCTTGTTCCAATTCTTGTCACTGTTGACCCTTTTCTGCAGCCAATTGGAGTAATCCCCAAGCCTGTATTCCTTGTAACCTTTACCAGATATGGACTCTCCGGCCCCTTTGTTTGTAACCACAAAAGCAAAGATCGTGAAGCAAAATAACAACACAATTAACAAGAACATGACAAGGAGATAGACCCATAAAAGCCATGTAACTCTGCAACATGAGCCCACTAAACCTGCCAATGAAACCAGTAGTATAAACACTCCTAAAGCGATTACGGGTTTGTCTAGGAACCGCTCACACTCTGTGTTGGCTTGTTTTGAGAGCCATATGCCCCCTCCTATTATGGGAATTGAGAGCAAAAGTGTGATGAAATTGAGAATGCCCACCAAATTGTTACTCACACGTACCATTGTTCGTTTATCAGTTATCTTGATATCAGATTTTTCAAGAAAGTAAACAGAGAATGACTCAACAATATATCAGAGTACAAAAATCAAGAAGGCGGAGAATTCAAGAAGTGAAGAAAAGTGGGATCTGATATTAGATGAAGGAGATGAGACCTTTGTGATGATGATATATATGCCTACATCCGGTTGTACATGTACGTAGGGATTAAGAAGGTTCAAAGCAATGATGTGGAAGAAGAAGGAGAAGGAGAAGAAACCGACCCCCATACGACGCGTGGCACGTGGGCTTGTGAAATTACAGTTGAAAAGTCTACTTGCTTTGCGATTGGAGGATAAGAACATCTTATCTTCGGTTTTTAAACATTCGTGGGTCCCAGTTTCCGGAGGACGCTCTGCGTTGGCGTAACGGTCAATTTTTATATAACAGTGTGCTGAGAACGGAACGGGATTTATTTCTTGAATAATTATCGAAGTAGGTGAGATAATGATGGATATAACAAGTAGTGTGCTAAGATGTGATTGGATGAAAAAATTGAATGTATTTTGAAAATGTGAATTTACTTTTATTTTTTTCCTTCTTCGACCTATTAAAGAATTGGAAGAAAATAAATTAATTCTCATAGTATTTTGCTCAGTCGTATTTATTTATTTATTTATTTATTTTTGAGTACATTACACTTTAAGATACAAACCTGCTATCCGCTTAGCAATGATGATTTTAATTCTCTTCAAACGTGTTTTTAAGAAGATTGTAACTCTTCTTATAAAAGGAGCCTCGTTTATATAAATATTAAATACATTTCGAATTTACTTTTTCGACCTCCAATTACTCGATAATTTTCAGTAGTACAAATTTCAATTTTTATTAGCCCTAAAAAATTCTTTCACGAGATAATACATCTTTTTTTTCAATTTTCATGCTGAATGTGTGGTTAAAAAATAAAAGAGAGAAAAATATATTTTGAAAATAATAAAAATTCTATGATTGATTGGTATTAAACTATTAATATCAACGGCTACGAATTAAATTAGTTTTTCATCAATAAATAAGAGCTTGGTCCACTAATTATAAAACTTTTTTTTTTTTTTTTTGTAAAGAAAAATATAGGTTTTGTTACCTGTTGGACACTTGGACCCCTCCATTATTCACTTATTTATTGAGGAAAAACTAATTTAATTTGGAGCAATTGACATTAATACCAATCGATCATAAAAGAAAAATTCTGATACATTAGCTTCCTTCCTATTAAGCCCCTGTTTGGTTTCCATTCCGTTCAAAATATATTTTTCTATCTTATTTTTAATCACACATTTTTCAATAAAATAATATTACGTGCAAACCTAATTTTTTTTCTTATTTTTTACCACACATTACTTTATTCATTCCGTGATCATTTCTATTGACAAAAATCACAATATTTCACTTTAATTATCTCAAAATTATATATATAAATGTTTAAAAAAAAAGGTATATAAATAATTTACTTCATAGAAAATGCGAGAAATGAACTGAGTGGAGCAAATAAAACGTCGCCGTTGTGTAGAACTGTAGAAGCGGTTACGGCGACGGGATTTCGTCGGACGCGTCGTAGAAACTAGAAGCAGTCAAGCGCTTATTTTAAGTTTCCAATGTAAACTGTTAGTGGAAAACGCGTTGCGTGAGTGTCTTTTGTTTTGCACTTACGTTAGCTACTCAATTACACAATACTATATTATGATTGCCACCTTTAAAATAAAAAATATGTTCAAATTTGTTAGTACTTGGTATCACATCATCGCATTGACCAAATCAAAATTTTCATTGCAATAAAGATATTTTTTGCTTAAAAATTAATAATTGAATTTAATCACAAATGTTAAAACTTTGATATTCAAATTGAATAATTTAGTCATTATCAATCGTTGTACCGTATATACTAATTTAGGGATTACGAGTTGAACCTTGCTACTTGTACAAAAGAATTTGTACAAAAATGTTGACAAACCCTCACATGTGGGGAGACCCACTTTTTATTTTCAATTTTTTATTCATGTGGAGCCAGCAATCATGTGAGTGTTTGTCAACATTTCTGTCAAATTCTTTTTGTACAAATAGCTTTATTCTATTTAATATATCAGTCACAGAACTTTTTATAATATTTTTCAATTGTCATTGAATTTTAAAATATTACTATCCGCTTAGCAATGATGATTTTGATTCTATTCAAACATGTTTTTAATAAGATTGTAACTCTTCTTATAAAAGGAGCCTCGTTTATATAAATATTAAATACATTTCGAATTTGCTTTTTCGACCTCCAATTACTCGATAATTTTCAGTAGTACAAATTTCAATTTTTATAAGCCCTAAAAAATTCGTTCACGAGATAATACATCTTTTTTTTTCGATTTATTGGTTTTGTAAAGAAAAAAATATAGGTTTTGTTACCTCTCCAACGGGCAACGACCCTCCATCATGCTGAATGTGTGGTTAAAAATAAAAGAGAGAAAAATATATTTTGAAAATAATAAAAATTCTATGATTGATTCGTATTAAACTATTAATATCAACGGCTACGAATTAAATTAGTTTTTCATCAATAAATAAGAGCTTGGTCCACTAATTATAAAACTTTTTTTTTATTAATTGTAAAGAAAGCCCGTGATTACACGGTTTCCTTAAATCGAATTCGCCGCCTCACCGAAGTGTACGAGTTTTTGATCGGTTGGAAATTGAATGAAAATCAGTTTATTTCTTCAGAAAATCAGCAGCCTTCAGTTTCCCTTCGTCTTCAGTTTCGGTGCCATTACATCTTCAGTTTCCCTTCGTCTTCAGTTTTGGTGGGACGCGTCGTAGAAACTAGAAACAGTCAACCGCTTATTTTAAGTTTCCAAAGTAAACTGATTTAGTGGAAAACGCGTTGCGTGAGTGTCTTTTGTTTTGCACTTACGTTAGCTACTCAATTACACAATACTATATTATGATTGCCACCTTTAAAATAAAAAATATGTTCAAATTGGTTAGTACTTGGTGTATCACATCATCGCATTGACCAAATCAAAATTTTCATTGCAATAAAGATATTTTTTGCTTAAAAATTAATAATTGAATTTAATCACAAATGTTAAAACTTTGATATTCAAATTGATTAATTTAGTCATTATCAATCGTTGTACCGTATATACAAATTTAGGGATTACGAGTTAGGTCAAAGTGAACCAACCGAGGTGATGATGAACATTCGCAACTTTACAATTGTTGTCACTCAAATTTGTAATCTCAGACTTTAAAAGTGAGTATTCCATTGCATATCATCCTTCAACTAGTTCAAAATCGTACGTGATGAGCAAACAAATTACAGAATTCATTCAATGCATAAACCAAATATTTGATGGTTAGAGACCGAGTCAATAGGCCCCAAAAGAATAAATATAAATGATACTTATACAAGAGAAATGCACAAAAAATTTTACAGGTGCTGAGATGGCAACGCCTCGTTGGCTGTTTTAACTAATTTTTTTTTTTCAAAATCCAATGAAATGTTGCCATGTGGCATTCTGTACAACTCTCTGTAAATTTTCTGTGTACATGTAGCATTGCTCAAGAATAAATGATATGGATGAACGTTCGAAAAATAATTGAAACTCAAAGTTTGTCTTAGCCAACATGTTTATTGCAATGACAAAGCATTAGATTTGCCTTGTTAATCTATAAATAACCTGATAACAGCTTCAAACCAAAAGGTAAATGCACAACTAAGTACCAATGGATGCTTCGATTCTTGACATGGTTTTGCATTATAGAGGCCCTGGGAATGTTCCATTCTCCCTCTGCTCGTTCCACTTCTCAACCTGCAAGAACCAAAAGGGTCAATGAAAATTACTGATAAATTTACATAAAAGCAGTAGTGGATCAAGGAAAATAATAGATTCCACATAGGATAATATTTGTATGTATTTATCATAGAACCAAGAAACCAAAACTGTAAAATCATATTGCATCAATAAAAAAATTATTTATTGATGAGAAAGATCACCAGATTCTATTGATCGTCTAGGGAAATCAACCAAGTAGCATATCAACTCACCCATTCGCCAGGGCAGAGGGAACGATAGTACTTGGCAAATTTTCCACAATCACCAGATTCTTCTCCCTTAGCAGCCACACACCTGACATTAAAGATGTATTAATTAATTCCAGGTAAATAAAACTTAAATACACTTTTTTTTTCCAGAATCACGTATAGCTCAACTTGAGCTTCCTATTAAGTTTTTCCAGCCTTGCAGTTACATTTATCTATCAAAAGATGCAGCCTATATCAAATTTTCTAGAATTGTTTTTGGAACAACATGCTGCTGCTGCCACCGCGACCCCAAAAAAACACAACTAAAAGCTGGACATTAACATGCTAAACGTAGACAACGCATAATAAACTACCACAGATAACTTCTGTTGGAGCAAAAAGTTATTTCAGTTGACACCAGATCTATAAATTTTGTTTCAAGCTTCCAAAGTGATTGTGTTTGCTCTAACCATTTGTATGGCTCATTCAAGAATGCATGTTTGCTTCCAACTTGTAAAATTAAGATAGATATTCGATTATATAAAACATATACTGGCATCGATGGAAGCGAAATCATAATCTACAGAACATACATGGTCACACATATGCTACCCCTGGTAGAATACAATATACAACTCAAATAAACCAAAGAGATGCTAAGAAAACATCAGATTTCCTCAGTCATTTATCCAATGTCAGCTTCTACCCAATTTCATGTCATTTTGCCATAAGTAGCGATTAAGCCGATTAATTAATTTGGTGACACACCGTCAAAAGGTAACAGCCCCTCAAATTGGTAGCAAGAAATGAATTTTGCGTCAAAACAAAAAAACTTTACCTGTGAAACTCAATGTAGCGTGTGAAACAGTGTCGAGTTTGGTTCGTTGTTGGGAATCGAAAATCAGCAGGAGCAGTTTTAAGTTCAATCTGATAATAAAGTTCAAACAGACGAAAACAAAAATCCTTAGTGAGAAGGGGAACCAATAATTCCAAAATTAATATTCTACGATTTAACACTATATCCCAGTCGACCCAAAATCAAATGCAACCATACAGGATCGAGATGAAAAAGAAGAGGATGAATTCATCAAGCAAACCAGTACAAATTCGAGGCAAAAACATGTAAAATAAAACAAATGTATAGGGATGGCAAAAAAACCGACAAACTCGCGGGATAACCCGCTTAATCGGGTAATCGGGGCGGGGATGGGCAACAGGGGCCCCATCCTGTTTAATTTTTTTTTTTTTTTAGAATTCAATACTTTAAATGGAAAATTTCACGAAATTTCTTTAGTTCTAATAGAAAATGATATTTGTCTAAATCTAATAAATAGGGACAACAAAAAAAATTATCAAGAACTTTTAAAAAAATAATAATAATAAGCTGGGTAGTAAACGGGGCAAGGCCCGCCCCGCCTTAAAAGGGTAAGGGGCGGGGGATTGCTTGGCTGGGCAAGGCGGGGGCCGGACCGATCCCATCCCGGTGCCATCCGGCCCATCCCTACAAATGTATCAACTACAAGGCTGAGATATATAAACATCCAGAAATAAATGAAATATAAAAGGATAAACAGTAATTTAGCCATCTAATTTCATTAATCCACTGAAAGGAGGAAAACAAAAAAACAGAACAGGATGCTTTGACATTTACAGAATTATGCTTTGAAATGAAAAATCTAGACGCATACAACGTAAAATAAACAATGGGAATTAAAACATGAAAATTTTCGTAGGGATTTTTACCTCCGCCATTGAAGATGTAAATCGATTAGAGAAAGCCCTTCAAATCACAGAAAGTTCGGGTCTTTGAGGGGTAACTTGTGTGTTTGTTTGAGAATTTAACCAGACAAGTAACAAGTGTCAATTGGGAGTAATTACTGTCCGGTTCGTGACCAATGAGGAATCCCCTGTCTTTGATTTGGCAAAAATTCTTTTCATTCCAAACACAGTCGATGTGATTAATGTAGGATTAAACCATTTAGAGTCACTTAAATTATGTTTGTAACCCCGTTAAAAATGAATAACTTTACTTTTCATTTTATATATTTATTTTTAATTATATACTCACCTATGATTCATGCTAGAGCAATCACTGATAACATAATTTACGACACAATGCCACGTGATATTTCATCATTAAGCCCATGTTTGGCCCCCATTATATTACATTCCATTACATTAATTTTTTATCTCTCTTCATCTCAACCATACATTCATCAAATAAAATAATAATACACACAAATCAAAAACTTTTCAACCACACATCTCCCATCAATCACTATTCTAAAAATTATTTACCCCCCAAAAATTTAATTTAATGGGGGGCAAACAGGGGCTAAATTAGTTTTTCATTAAATTTGACATTGTATGATGTGTAGAAAATTAACATTCAACAAATAAAATAATAATACACACAAATCAAAAACTTTTCAACCACACATCTCCCATCAATCACTATTCTAAAAATTATTTACCCCCCAAAAATTTAATTTAATGGGGGGCAAACAGGGGCTAAACCATTTTAAACACAATTGACATTATCATCAAATCATCTGTTGCCAACTGAAATTCTATCATTATATTTGTTACAATTTTTCTGTCGAAGTAACAAAATTCATAAAATATTACACATAAATTTAAAAAATTTCTTTCCCTTTTAGCCACACATTTTCGTTAATTCATTATTGAAAACATTATTTTTCTAAAATAATGGCCATTAAACAGGAGTTTAATAAGCCTTTGTTTAATCCTTATTATTTTTAAAATATATTTTTCTCTTTCTTATTTTCAACAACAAATTCTTTAATAAAATGATATTGCACGCAAATTTAAAATTTTTCCTTATTTTTTAACCACACGTTCTTTATCAATCACTGTTCAAAATTGCCTTATTTGCCAAATAATGAAACTCAAACAAGGCCTAAATTTTAAAAGAATCCAGTACATTTTTTTTTCTTTCGTATTTTTGAATTTTTTTAAAAAAATTATTGAAATTATAATATGACGGAAATGAGAAGTTAGTAATAGTCGTGGATCATACAAAATGTGCGATTATAATTAATGTTTAACATTAATTATGAAATTATAAAGAAATTATAACATTTCCCAAACATGAACCTTGAATGTTTCATATTTACTCATATTATTTAGCTAAAAATCTATACAAAAAATAATTTATTTTATTTTGCCCTTATGTTTTCATTAGATTTGAAACGGTCTTTTTTCTCTCTTTTATTTTTTTTAATTTAGATAAGAAAATTATTTTTTAACTTGAGAGGAAATTTCGTTCTTTTCCATTTTTCAAAACTGGTTACAACTCAATAAGATTTTTCAAATTTAATTTTATTACTTACAGAAAAAGAACAAAATTAATCAATTCTAACTTTACAGTGCTTATTGGAATTATAATAAGAGAAATTTAATTTATTAAATTAAACAAAACATAAATGTTCAAATATTGAATAATTAAAATTAAAGACCAACATAAAGGAAGAAAAGTTATTAATTCAATTCAATAATTATATTTTTAATTTTATTTTCTTACTAGTAACCTTTAATCTAGTCAAAAAGTTTTATGGCATGTAAGCTCAAACTTAGATTCAGTTGGGAGATTGGACTTGTTCTTACAACCACCTATCCTGTAATTTCTCAAACTGGAGAGTTTATAGCAGATTCAGAGAATTGACTCAGTAAATTAATACCCCAAACAAACACTTTATTAATCTAAGTGTTTTAACATTAACATCAACAACTCCATTAACATGGCTGAACCAGAAAATGCTGCTAATCATCCACCTCCAGAGGCAGTGGCACTGACAGTTGTTGAACAAAAACCTGAAACCAAAGAAGAAATTCCTGATAATCCTCCACCTGTTGAACCAAAAAATGAGATTATGCAAGTAGTAAAATCACTTCATTCCAAGAAAATTGTGCTTCCAATAGCCCTACTTACTTTTCTTCTTTCTATTCCAATTCTGTTTTTAGGTATATGGTTGCTTTACATTCAGCAATATGATTGTGAAGGGCTGTTGAAAAACTTGTCCAGAGTGCAAATTGGGATTGGCATTGGCATGTTGATTATTTTCTTCCTAAGCAATGCTGTGATTTACACCAGGGCTAAGTTTCCCGTACCTGGTCTCGTCGTGATCATCGCGCTGATGATTTTGATGCTCGTCGTAGGGCTCGGGATCCTTGGAAAGTTTAAGATGGAGAGCCGAAGGATAGTTGCTTCACCTAAGTGGCTTGAACTGAAGGTGCATGATAGCAATAAATGGAATGATATCAAGTCTTGCTTATATGAGACGAGAACATGTAAGGATTTGATATCCAGATCGTATATGCTCGATACCAACGGTATCTCAACGAGTAATTTGTCCCCCGTTGAGGTAATATACCTCCATCATGTCTATTCACGCATCTATCTAATCTTGTTGACATATAATCTTATTTATCGTCTTATCCATTTTTTTATAATGGTCCTTAAATCAAAAAACATGCGTATATATTATCTTATTATAACTCTAAAGAAAGAACCCTGCTACTTGTACAGCTTTTTTGACAGCTTCTTTGATAGATGCTGAGGTGCTGCACCTCAGCCATCGATCTGTCAAAGAATCTATCAAAACATTTTTTTGTACAAATAAATTAATTCCCAAAGAAATTATATTTATCCTTTTCTTTTCTTCTTGTTTTGTATCTTTTCGAAGTCGGGATGCTGCATACCGCCATCAATATGCGAGATGGAGTTCGTGAATGCGACTTACTGGATAAGAGGAAACAAGGAGATTGACGGCACAATCCCATATGATATAGACTGTGATTTATGGCAAAATGATGAAACCATGCTGTGCTACGATTGCAATGCATGTAAAGATGGATATGTTAGGACATTAGAGGGAAAATGGTTGAAACTTGGGATTTTCCTCAGTGTCATGTCTTTGTTACTTATGATAGCGCATTTGTTTTTATTTGTCGCAACAATGTGGGAGCATGCAGGTTAGCAGCAGATTTTTGTTGGGCTCCTGTTATATTCTGGTTTTATTCTTTTGTCGTCCATTTCAAGAAATTATTTATTTTTTAGTTCTTGGTTTATGATGACATTTGTGTTACTTTCTAGTGTATTGCTCAAGAAATTTGTAGTTGAAAATGTTTCAAAAACCTTTCTGAACGCAGTTTGTTGTTTAATCTGTGCTTGTTCCTTTTTTTCCCCAAAAATAATTGAAAGGATAAAAACTAGCATCTTTGGCAAACTACGACACCAAACATCTCTTGGGTGCTCAATGGATGCAATAGTTCGATTCTTCCCTTCCTCCATGAAGGACCCAACAAATTAAAATCAGAAAAAAAAAAATGGCAAGAAAACCAGGAGGCGAAAGGGTAAAATGCATGTTACAGTGATAATGTTAAATCTTTGTACAGTTTTGATTCTAAGAGACATGTTGTGAGGAAGGTACAATTTACTGGAGAAATGAACTAATTAAGGTAGTATCACTAGTAGATGAATCTGATGCACATTCACCTCGGGGTATGAGAGATATCACGTGATCTTCCCCAACCGGGATTGACTGCAGGAGTAGTGCCACAACCAAAGGGAATCATTCCCTCTGCGACAGAAGAATTTCAATGGCATCTTATAAAGTGTAAACAAATTTCTACCTTAGCTTCATCAAAGAATGTTCCATCATGAACAGCCCAACAAATAATACAAAACTAGATAATTAGAGAAAAAATAAAATGGCAAGGAAAACGAGGAAAGAGTAATATGCATGTTACAGAAACAATGTTAATCTTTGCATACTTCGATTCTAAGAAACAAGTAGAACAACAGGAATCTACAATTTACTAAACAACAGAGAGAATTCAAATCGAGTGCAAATGAACTATTTGGGGACGTATCTCCGGCAGTTGTATCAGATGCACATTCACTGCAGAGTATGAGACATATCATATGATCCTCCCCAAGCAGGATTGACGTTGACGGCAGCAGTAGTGCTACTGCCATATGGAATCATTACCTCTCCCACAGCTCCACCACCCATGTAATGAGGTCTACCATAACCGTCCATAAAACCCACATTTGCATTTCTCGGATGTGGATGTAAAGGAGTTGGATTCATGTACAGACCACCATGTGGGGTTGGATCTACACAGATTAGGAAGTTCGCCATTAGTACAAATGGAAAAGAAGGGAGAATCCTAATTGAGACCTGAAAATGAGTGAAGCTGATTACCGTGTGCCTTCTTCTCAGCATTTAAAACCTCAGCACGCAGTCTTTCCACTTCTTCAACCATACCAATGAGGTCTTTCTCCATAATCTTCATCTGTTCCACTTTCTCTATGTTTAGACCTTTTTCATACTCAAAGGTCTTGCTGTGGTCCCAAACAATGAAGAATAGTTTCAATAGATGAACTACTATTGTCTGATTATAAATAACAAGAAATTGTAGTTAATATAGATACAAGGAAAACAGGGCAATCAGTTGATTTCAAACTATCTTCGGATATCTTTGTCTTTGAAATAGACTCAACTCACAATTCTCCAATAAATATGCAGGAAAGAGCATCAAAAATACCTACTTGCAAATTCATTAGATAACCAATAAATCATATCAAGTTACAATCCATTAGAATTTAAAAAAAATCTAATGAAGTCTATGAGGATTGTGAGAATGAGAGATCATTGAAGAAAATAATGGGCAGGAAAACGCTCACCGTAACCTCTGGTGTTCTTGGTTCAACCTATCGAGTTCAGCATTCATTTCTGGAAGGTTTTTCAAGTCATCACAGGCTTTGTCCAAATCCTGAGTGGCTTTCTGGATTTGACCGCTCAACTCTTGCTTAGCTGTCACCAAGCTCCGTGCTTCGAGATGGGCCTGTTGCAGGTCTTTCTTAACCCTCTCACCTGCTCTGATGTTAGCTTCCCACTTTGCAATCTTGTCCAACAAAATCCGAATTTGAATATCACCTTCTGTTTGTGTACTTCTTATATGTTCTCTGAGTTTCTCTACTTCCTGCTGAGCAGCTACAAGATCCTGCCTCAAGGCAATATTGGCAGATGTCAATTTACGATTATCCACAGAAAGTGTTTCTAATTCTGCTGCCTGTGAGACAAATTTATTATCTAAAAATGCAGGAGAAAGTGGTTCTGTAGGTCGGCGGGAAGCAGATAATGGATCATGACGCCTCATGCCTGGAGCATCTGCAGAACGTCCTTCATGTTCTAGTGGTATATTTCTTCTAGAAGTCATTTGAGCCAAAACCAACCAAGAGTAGAGAATCTGTCTGTTATTTGTCAAAGAATACAAAAAGAAACAAAAAATTATAGGTTACAATCCGTACTAAAACTAAAAAACAATTAGTAGCATTGTAATAGGACATCTAGGATCACAAAATAAGACATCTGACTGTAAATATCAAGTAGGCTCAAGTCAGATAGCACGCAGTCCCAGAATATTGTGCTCTTTAATTGACGTAGATCCAGGGTTCACTGAAGCCTTTGTACAGTGACATCCTGATCTTAACTATGGCGGAAATGTTCAGCGCTTCTCAAGACTGAGCAGCATTCTCATTGCAGAAGAGATATTTACAGAAAGTAGTCATTAGTAGCACTAAAAATTTCAAAATGTTTCATCACACATCTACAAAAATTTAGTCCATCTGTGACACAAGTATATCTGGGATTGTACAACTTAAGGAATAAAAAATACAATTGCAAAATTGAAATTATGTTAAATAGAAGGAAAACTAATTCTTATAGCACAAAAAACCTCCCAGGGCAAGTGAAGTCAAGCAAAACATTCCATTCAGCTATTCCTCTATGGACGAAAATCTCTTGTTTCGACCATGGGCTAGTGGAAAAGGTGTATGATCAGCTCAATGTTGCAGTTCTCATTCAGACTACAAAACGCTTGTATATGGATATCTCCAGTCCACTGAATGAATCAAGATTGCAAACCACAACTAGGTATGATTGACAGTATATTGAGAATATGTACTTCCAAATCACGTCATAGAAATGGAATCCATTGATTCAGGAATTTGTATGTACGTAACTCAATATGTGAAATGGAAATTTTGAGAGTAGAAAATCAGGGGTAAATTGGCATTATACATGCAAATCTGGAAGAAATGTAATGTTTGTCTTTTGTAATTTACCTCCATGTCCAGGAAGATAATGTCACGACTTGGGACTCATTGCCAGTGAGTAACTTCCTAAGTTTCGGAGGATTTGGCATTGAAAGCTTGACTCTTAGACCGTGAATAATGCACAGGAAAAGGAGTAAGGTCTAGTCATATAAAGGAAAATTATATTCCTATTTTGTGAAATTTACTCAAAAGTTGAGTTGATAAACTTAGATAACTCGCTGCCATGAATGGAAACATTGCCACTTGTCCCGTGATTTGCCCAATTTAAAATATACACAGCAAATATAACATGACTGGCCCAATTTAAAGTCAAATGATGGATGCAAGTATTATTCCCTTAGTCGTTTTACAAGAAACTGTATTTCCATACATACAGATACTTTCCAGCAATGTCCAGAACCTAGTACAAAATTCAGACACCCACATTGCAGGAAAAATCAAGATTATCTCATCGTCTCCGGTTTCTTTATGTTATCTATGAATTAATTTTGATGAAAACGTTATTTCCTCCATTCAAGTGAAGAAAATGCAGGCAGTAAAAACAAATTAATTACTTCTATTCTTCCCTTAGCATCTTTCTCTAATTAACTATTTCCGTGGCAACCTCTTTTCCAATTCCACCTGCCAGAGTCTATTTCCCCTAAACCACGGAGACATCCCAAAAAAAGGAAAGAAAAAAAATATTACACAACCGAGTCCGACGCACCTATGATACATATTAACATATACATAATACATGTACAACGTATAGAAATATATTCAGCACGGGATACTAACGATTTTTTTTTTCATCTCTTTTGAGTAAATTTAGTGATCAGATAATTCATTTTCCAAAATCCTAAACTATCTGAATGAATTTCAGAGTTAGCTGGGGTGGAGCCACTTGGGTCTAGTGGGGGAACTGCACCTCACTGGATTTTGGTCCTGGGTATTTCACCGATTACACTTGAGGGGCGGCCAGTTCTATAAGCAAGGAGAAAGCCATAAACAACAACATCAAAAATTCAAGAGAGATATTGACAGAAAATTGCTGTTGCGTATGGAAAATTACCATCATAAAACAACAATTTTGGAAAATAAATTCTGAGGAGCAGAAAAGTGTTGAGATTAAATCATTAACAATAACCAAATCGAGTTGGAAATCAACGAATAAAGCCCAATTGAATTAAAGCATGTTTCTAAATTAATGTCTGATATTACCTCCCAAGTTTGGTGACGAAGAAAATGACTTATCCTTGCAGAAATTACTGATAATGGTGCCAAGAGGTGATTACCATGTCTCCCTTTTTCGCACTCCTTCACAGTAAATTATTCCCAGTTTACAGTGGGTGCCGTGGGAAAACCGGAAAAGCCATGGTCGCTTGTGGTTGTACCTAGGGGTGGGCGTGGGTTGGGTTGGGTCGGTTTTTGCCCCAACCCAAAACCAACCCAACATTGTCGGTTTGTTCGAAATCCAACCCAACCCAACCCATGTAAAATGATAATGGTGCCAAGAGGTGATTACCATGTCTCCCTTTTTCGCACTCCTTCACAGTAAATTATTCCCAGTTTACAGTGGGTGCCGTGGGAAAACCGGAAAAGCCATGGTCGCTTGTGGTTGTACCTTATCGCTCAATCAACAACACAACGGGCCTTCGTTACAGTTGGATATGCAATTAGGAAGCGATAATTACATGAAATCAGGCCCTTACTTTCACATTTTAAAGGTTTTCAAGTTTTTGTTCATTTATCAGGTTTTTATCTTTTAAAAAAAAAAAAAAATTTAT
>OU503054.1:19316580-19357353 GCA_912172775.2 Fraxinus pennsylvanica
TATTTATAATTTAATTAATTAATTATATATTTTATTAATAAATATATAAAGGTCACAAATCTATACATTTTGATCACAATTCAAAATTTTAAGGTTACAATTCAAAAAATTTATAGGCCACAGTTCGATTATCGATCACAAATTAAAAATTTAAAAGTCACAATTTGTTCATCGGTCACAAATCACAAAATTTACAAGTCACACAATTTATTTTATGGTCACAAAATATCAAATTATAGGTAACATATTACTTTTATTGGTCACAACTCGATTATAACTTAATAAAATGTGAGTCACAGTCACAATTTTTAGGTCACACGTTATTAATTTGTCGAAAATTAACCAATTATCGGTCACAATCAATCAAAAATGGTCACAAATTATCATTTTATCTGCCCCACCTAGCACTACTCTTTTTACCACTGCCACCACCGTAACCCACCACCACAATTACCACCGACACTGACACCACCACGCACAGTCCATCGCTCACATCTGTACAACTTCAAGAGATCACATAACAGTGGCGAAGACACCACCGAATAGATGCTCTACATAGCGGCACAGATCTACACAACCACCGGAGATCACATACCAGCGATGAGAACACCACTGCATAGATGCCTCTACAGAGCAATGAAGACCACTGGAGCGCCGCTTATGCTGCTACTGGAAGAGGCTGAACAATGGTGAAGACAGAGGCGCCACTACACAACAACATCATTTGGTCACAGCGACAGGAAGCGAATACCATTGGAGCGAAGACCAATGGAGCGCCGTTTACGCTAGTTGCTTCGGAGCGATGTTGGTACAGCGATGGACGTAGCATCGCCGACGGTGGCAACGGTATCACTAATGGTTGTTTGTGATAGAGAGGAGATATTATGGAGAGAAGGAAGAAAGTAGAGAGAGAAAAGATAAAGAAACGTGATTAGGGTTTTGAAATGAAATTGGATTAAAATGAATGCTGGTGGGGTGGAATGAATATATTGATTAAATTAAATTTTATTATATTATTATTAATATTTAAAAGATGAACTATTATCTGATTATTGAAAAAATGTTAATAAGATTTGATTTTTGAAATTGAAACTTTAAAGGCGGGGTTTGGGGTAATTTTCCCAACATTATAAAAGAATAAGTATGATCGTATGGGCATCAAGCAAGTAATAAGGGAAATTTACTCCAAACACCACTCATACTTTTAAAATTACAAACCTACTATTACTATTTTATTTCATAAATACTTATTTTTTTAACACATAACCTAACACACACTACCCTCGACGCACGCACATTCACAACAACAGACAACCAGCTCACCACCACCTCCTCCTCCTTCCACCACTACAACCACCAATCATCACCATTTTCTTCCATGAAGACGTCGTCTTCTTCGATGAATCCTGCAAAAATAAAACTCGTCTTATTTATTCTTTTTTCTCAAATTTCGTTGCAAGATTCAAATAATAAAAAGAGGAAGACAATTTATTTTTGAAATTTTATTTTCAGATTTGAAAAAAAAAAAAAATTCATATCTAAACTTGTATCCATTATAGTGGCGTTGCATATCACCTCCTTCTTCCGGTAGTGTGATGGTGCATGCAATGATGGTGGTGTAGATGTGATTCATATGATTTAGGGTCGAGGTGGTTTAATTTCAAATCTAGTAGTGATCTTGGATTAATTGTTCGAAGATGGATTTTGGGTCGGGTGGTGGTGAATGGTGTTGATATCGGTTGTGGTGTAGATTGCCATATTGGAGATGGTAGTTATGGTGGCGAGATGGGGTTGTGTTGATGAAAATGATATTGATTTTGTAGTGGCGGCTATGGTGGTTAAATTTTGGTGGTTTGTGGTTGTTTAAAGTGGCATCAATAGTATTTGCTAGAAGTTGTGTAACAATAAATGTTATTAGTGGTGGCGACAGTATAACATTGCATGTTACAAGTGGTGATGACTACTGTGGTGGCGACGGTATAACATTAAATGTTACAAATGGTGATGACTACTGTGATAACATCCACTATGACTGTAAAAATAGATGATAATATGTGTATTAACACATTTTATTACAAGTGATGTAATGAAGGTGATGAAAATTGGTGACGAATGGAGTGTAACGTAATGTGTTAAGTGTGTTTTGATTAATTTCTTCGGTCATGATTTAGGGTGTGTTTTGCAAAGTTTTAAATATTTACTTATAGGTAGTTTCTAAAATAAATGAATTTTCTTACTTAAAAAAATAAAAAATGAACAGGTAACTTATTTTGAAATATATAAATATTTTAATAAATATAATTATCAAAGAAAACTTCATCGGTAATAAAACAGTCTCGAGGAAAATTTCACTAGTAATGAAATTAGGGGACGGAGCAATCTCGTATACCTCATCGAACAATTACACGAACAATACAAACTAATTACTAACAAAGAGAATTTTCATTGAAAATAAAAGCAGTTGCAATTACTTATTTATCCATGATATTATAAATAAAAAGTATATTACATTATCTACAAATAATTTCAAAGAAGTAAGGCAAGAATAAACTTATGGTCATTTCATCACCAACTTCTACGTCGGCATTCAACAACCAAATCATGACAACATTGTCATCGATAATCGTTGACAGGGATGTGTCATTTGTTGCTAATTATTGACAATACATAGTTATTGGTGATCTACATATATTGGTTATTTAGATTCATGACTTTTCTCCATTTAAATTATTATGCCCTTTTTGGTTCCACATTATTTTCAAAATGCATTTTTTCCTATATTCTTTTCAACCACACATTTTTTAATAAAATAATGTTACACGTAAATCCAATTTTTTTTAAACCACACATTCTCCATCAGTCTACTATTTCAAAATATATTCTTCCAATAAAATGGGACCCAAACAATCTCTATATTTATTTTTAAATTTTTAATAGAGTTAGATGGAGGTGAATTTTAAAGATTATGATGCTCTCCGCGACACTTAAAAATGCGATGAAAAGGGGATATAAAACAAAAAGTGTGATATAAAAATTGAATGATTGGAAGAAAAATATGGCTCCATATAACTAGTAAAGTTAGATCTCATATCGAAAAATGAACTACTCATTTGAATAAGATTGATATTTTAAGATGAAATATCAGGTTTTATATGGTTATTGTATTAATTAAGCTCAAACAGATAATTCGATCGAACTAAAACCGAAACTAACACACATTTCGAGATTTATATTATCAATTGACCAACATCTTGCACACAACATGTTAACAATAAAATAAATATAAAAGTTTTTGACATTTTCACACTTCATATCCACGGTCGAATTTCTTTCATATGGGCCTATGTAATTCATTATGTACAATAATTATGTACATATAGATTTATCCAATATAAAATAAACTCAACGGTTAATTGAAACGCACATTATATTCAATCACTAATAGAGTCCAATTGACTTTAATATTAAAGTAAGTGAATAATTGGTACCCCCTTGATCAAAATAGATGGTAGCTTTTGACTAATATATATATCGATGAACCTAGAAATCAAAGTCAGTGAGAATATACTATTTTTGGAATATATTTAATGACCTTTTTTTAATAGGATGGTTATATTAATTATGAAATATAAAAATAATTATTAATAAAACTACTCTACAAGTGCCCATTATTTCAAAAGAAAAAAAAAAGTTTTGAATAGTATTTTAAGGAGAATTATGGTTAAAAACTAGGGAAAAATTTTGAATTTACATGTAAAAATTTTAAATTTACGTACAAAATATTTTACAGTGTAAACTTTTGTTTTGCTTCCTGTAGAAGAGTTTTTTAAGGAAGTTACTTTGATTTTTGTTTGAAAACTAATTTTTAAAAACACATCCAACTTCGAAAGTATTTTGAGAGAAAACCATATTGTACCATTTTCTTTTAAAAACTCTTTCAACTTAGAGATGACAATTTTCCTCGTCCCGAATGGGGCAAAAAAATCCGCCATGAACGGACGGGTGGGTGGGCTGGGCGGGGCGGGGTTTGCCACTCCGAACCCGCCCCGTAAATAATTTTAAAAAAAAATGTTTTGAATATTGTTTGCTTTGGATATTTTTTGTTTCGAATGCTTGCTTTGGATATTGATGTAATTAGTTTGAATATTATTTGTTTTGGATTTTAAAATTTTGAATTTGTATTTTAAAGGGAAATAAAAAAAAAAAACTAACAAACGGGGCAAGCCGGCGCTCTGAACCCGTTCCGTTGCCATCACGATCACTTTTCTAAACTTAGTCGAACGAGCGTAAAAGCAGATTTTAGGTTTTAAAAGCTCCTTTTCACTTTTTAAAACGTTACGTCAAATCCATTAAAAATGTTCCAAAAAGAGTGAGCCCGTTTAGTACACATTAAAATGAGAGAATGCATTTTTTTGAAGTGATGTGATGGAAAATATGAGGTTGAAAAATAAGGAAAAGTTATTGATGTGATGGAAAATATTATTTTATTGAAGAATGTATAGTTAAAAATGAGTAGAAGAATGAGAATGAAAAAAATAATGTGGTCCAAACAGGAGATTAAAACTAATCGGCGGATGAAACGTGTCACAATTTTTGTCGTAATAATAAAACGTTTACTTTTGACATTTTCTTGAATATTTTTCCACATGCGCGTTCCGGTAAAAGAAAGCTGTGTAATCTCTTTGCTCGGAAATGGCGGCGCGAACTTCATACATATAATGCCTTTGCCAATGTTTCAAATTTCTCAACTCAACAGAGAACCCTAATTATGCGATGCATCAAAATCAATCTCCATAAGAAATAATCTCCCGGACGGACGAAAGAAACTTTATAAACTTGCTCGATGGCGTCGGTTTGCAGTAGACTATTGCGCAGCAGTTCTTATCTTTTGGTAATTTAACTGTTCATAAAGAAATATTCGTATTTTTATGCATCCAGATCTTCGAATTTCTACGTAGAATTTGAAACTTCCATTTTTTATTTCATAACGAATCTGTGATTTATTTGAATCTTCGTATTAAATTTCAACTGTATAATTGCATTTTTTTTTTTTTGGTTATGCAGAGACCAAACTCTTGTCATTCTGGGTATCTGGAAGGTATTCTCTATCATTTGATGCGTGTGTGTGTGGTGAAAGAAAAATTATATAAAATGTGGATCGAAGATGTCATGTACCATTTTTGGAGGCACCAAATTGGGGACTTTAGATTAGGATTTACCAAAAGAACATTTAAAACTCAAATAGAGTTGTGGCCAAACTCCATGTTAAAGAATGCAGATAATGGCACTTTCTCAAATTGAATTTGATCATTGATTTTTCTGGGGAACAAATCTATGAATGTTGGGATGGACGTATTTACAGATTCATTTAGTTTTTAGTTTAAGTAGTAGATACCAATTCTGTTGACGCTCCACCATTTTGAAAAAAATATATGTAGTTTTAAAAGATAGAAGTGAATTTGTAATGAAGTCACCATGTGGAAAGGTCTATATGGAAAACCAAGAAAGCTTAAAGCAGAGGGAGAACATAATGTTCTACATTGTAAAAAATAACGCAGTTAGATTCAAAATTTGGAAACATTGTGCTTCTGGAATTTGCAGGGTTTGGAGGAAACATTTTACGAAGATGGAGCACAACTGTTACAACAGAGCAAAGAGTACTAAAACTGGAAGAAGAGGAAGGAAATCAGATTTCGGAGGACAAAATTGCAAACATTCAGCATGAATATGATGCAGCAAAACGACGGTTTCTTAAAATTCCTGATGCATTAAAAGAAATGCCTAGATTGGATCCTAAAGGTTATCTGCAATTTCTTTCCCTAGCTGAGTATGCAATACGTTTTCTCTTGGATATTGTATTGGTACCTACGAAATAATGCTATTTGTGTTGGAAATTTAGGCATTTATGTAAATAAGAACTTGAGGTTGGATGATATACAAGTATATGGGTTTGACTATGACTACACGCTGGCTCATTACTCTTCCAATCTACAAAGCTTAATATATGATCTCGCCAAAGAGTATTTGGTTAATGAGGTTTGTTTACAATGTTCTAATGTGAAGCTTCAGTTACGTTTGAATTTATTCTTTGTATACTGGGAATATCTGGGAAACACTTTTTTCTCTCTCTTTATCTGTGATTTCTTTTCAGCTTAGATATCCAGATAGCTGCTTGAAGTTTAAATACGATCACAAATTTCCAATAAGAGGGTTGTATTATGACAAGTCGAAAGGGTGTCTTATGAAGCTGGATTTCTTTGGGTCAATTGAACCTGATGGGTGCTACTTTGGAAGGCGCAAGGTAGGGTTTTTTAACATCTCTAGTTGGAAGAGTGTTTTTTATTTCCTAGAGGTGTATTTTTGGCAGTTTACGTAATTCAACTATTCAAGTAGGGGTCATAAGTTACAAATTTATGTTTTTCTTTTCAGTTTTTGACGTATTAATCTGTGACTTCTCGAAAGAATACAGCATCTGGAGGCTTTCTTTAATGCCTTTGCTATTCTGCTGGAAAGACTAGGCATTTAATCTACCATATTATGATTTCCTTGCAACTGCTTTCTGGTTCTTTTTTGTTTGCCTGTTTTGCTGAATTAACAGGGGTTCATGAGTTCTATTATTGTTGTTTCTTTTTTGCGAGATTAACACCTTTATATCCTAATCTATGCCCATCAACTTCAGTCTCGTGTTAAATTCTTATACCTGAACTTCCTGAGTCCCCAAACTGGCGATGCCTTTATTATCTCTTTAAAAATTCTGCATATAAAAGTATTGAAGGTTTACTCAGAGCTGCAGAATGAGCCAAATGCTGTTGATTTGGGCAAAATGAATTTGAAACAATATCGAAGTTGCAAACTACTTTAATTTTCTCTGTCTATGCAAATGCAGCTTAGCCGATCAGAAATAAATAATATGTATGGCACACGTCATATTGGTCGTGATCAAGCACGTGGACTTGTTGGTTTGATGGACTTCTTTTGCTTCAGTGAGGTTGGTCACTCATATTTCTTATATTCTGCGTCTTGTGTTTTATTTTCTCTTCCTGGTTTACATTTTCACACATAGTTGCTTTTATATTTTACAATTTTTGCGTTGTTTTTGGCATTCTCAGTAGGAAATAATCCATTAAAATATGTGCCAGTAATTATCTTATTTTCCACAAGTTTTGTTGCTACATTGTAGCTTAATCGTAATTGATTGTTTGATGCAAGACATTCTTGGGTGTGTACTTCGTAAGTCTTGGTCCAGGATAGAGCTTATTTTTCTAATATGTTTATTATCCAATAATGCATAATTATTCTCCATTGCTTATATAGTACTTGGGGGTAAGAATCTAGAACTGTATTTACTATCTGGCTGCAGAAAAGTGTCAAACATTGGATTTATTCCCCAAGCATCCCTCCTAGCACATTTAGTTAATGACCTAGCAAGGTCATGGTGTTGTTAGTTGCCTCTGTGCTTCCTCTATGTATGTTTCCATAAAAGTGCCGTAGTGTTACCAGTAAAGCCAACAGTTCAGAATATTTCCTTACGGTTTGCAGGCTTGCCTTATTGCTGATATTGTTCAACATTTTGTTGAGGCTGAGCTGGAATTTGATGCTAGTTATGTCTACCAAGACGTGAATCGAGCAATTCAACATGTTCATCGAAGTGGCTTAGCTCATAGAGGAATTCTTGCTGATCCACATAAATACCTTGTAAAGAATGTATGCCAGTTAACCTTGTTTCTATATTTATGCCACTATCTTATAATTATTTGGTGTCTTGTAACTCATTCTGAAATTAGGTACAGCTGGTGACAGATTTTTCAATGTTTATATGACTACTCCAGGGTCAGCTATTACGCTTTTTAAGGATGCTAAGAGAGAAAGGGAAGAAACTTTTCATGTTGACCAACTCTCCCTATTATTTTGTGGATGGAGGGATGCGCTTTATGTTGGAGGTAATTGCCATGTTAGGAAATATGCACAGTCAATCTTCACTGGCTTCTTAGAAATGAGTTCGCACCGTTCAGTTCTCTATGAATTGGAAGTATATTGATATTGACAAAATATCTGTTAATAGTTCTTAAATTTAATGAAAGCTTTTGATGAAGTGATATTCTTGCATTGTAAATTGTAACATTTTTTTTATTCATTCTTCTCTTCCAATGCTTGCTTTAGTTTCCATAGGTTCGGTTACTGTCCAAATTAGACAATGGATAGGTTGTACTCAGGAAACAGGGCTACAGCCTGCAGGGTCTTAGGAGAGTTAGGTGTATGTGACTGTATCCGAGGTTTCCATTTGTTGAACCCCGTGGCTTCCAAGTTACAATGCAGCAACTTTGCTGTTGTGCTCGCACAAAAAAAAAACATAAGTAATTGGTTGAATATTTAAAGAAAGCATGCATTTTTCCAGAATGCAGATAAATATTTCCCAAATTATTATTCAAGCCTTGAGAGCTCTTGCTTGCAGCACAGTTAATTGTTCTTTGTTGAACTTATGACATGGCATGGAAATGCATGAAGTAGTTAATTAAGTCTAAATATTTCATTTAAAATGAATATGCGATTATTTCAGGTTTTGTTGATTAGTTAACACCTAGTTTAATCAGCTTTTGGTCTTCCATCTACTAAGTGGCTTCATCTGGGGAATAGGGTTTTAGAGCTCGTTTCTGGTGCTGGAACTATTAATTGTCTAGACAAATCTTCAGGCATCTGGAGCTTAAATTAAGACCATGAATTTCCGTAGCTAAAAATAATGCAGTTTGGTTTGACGGAAATGTGATGTGGTTTAAATATTTATAAAATGGAAAAGCGTACTTATTAATCTTTTACATTCATGGCAGTTGGTGGGAAGTCTTTTAAGTCTATAGATACTCTTTCTATCTTCTTTTTTAACTGAAGTTATAATGACTATGAGATGTCTTCTTTGTTAGGGTTCTCAATTTCCTTCTTGTTAGGTTTCTTCTCTTCTCTATTCTTCTCATTCATCCTCTTTAACTCGTCCCCCACTTTGAAACTCCATCATCATAATTCTTTCTTTCAATCCTAGAGTCAGTACATAAGCCTCATCCTTTCCCAATAACATAATCATCAAGAAAAACCGTTCTCTCTACATCTTGATTCTGAAACTGCCTTGAGCTGCATATTAGGTAAAAAAAAAAATTGCCGCAAATGTCCTACATCTGTCTCCATAATGAGAACTGTGACATTTGCAAATCTAAAATGGTACACAAGCATTGTCACCCTTGCTATTCATTGACTAATAAATTTCATGCTGGATGAGATCCAATTATACTTTTATTTTGTTTCTTACATATTTTTTACTAATGCTAGCTAATTTGGCAGTCTCAATTTTATGCGTCAAATTGAAACTTTAGAAAAAATAAATCACTATTTTTCATATTATGATCATAAGATGTACATGAAGAATTGCAGTTCACAATAATACATGGTTTTTTATTTTTTTCCTTTGATGGTGAACTGTTGGAGATTGAGTAGAAGCCTCAAAAAGGCATTGAAGTAATCATAGAGGAGAGAAGCCTGATTTTGATTTAAAAAAAGAAAAAATTGTAATGCATAGCATTTAAATCAATTGACAGGCAAAGGGTTGGGCAGTTAATGGAGTCTGGTTGAATTATAATTGGCTGGCAGATATAAAAGTTTAGCCTGCTTTTAGGAAATAAGAATACCAAAAGTTAAAGACTTATGAGACTGATAGTTACTCTATTCTCACCAATTGTAGCATATTATAGATTCTTGATTCTGAAACTGCTGCACTTTATAGAAAGTTACTTTGCATCATTTTGTGTTACATAAAAAGCTGTGAGTTTTGAACTGAAATAGTAAACAAGCATTGTGACCCTCTCTATACATTGACAATAAAAGTTTATGCTGGTTAAATCTTATTAGATTTGCCTTCTATTTATTCACTATCAGAGCAAACTTGAATTAAGGCTTGTAATTTTTGGATAATGATTATCAAGCATCTGTTGGTATGGTAATGTGCAATAGTGTAATTATAATGTGATAGGAAATTATTAGATGTTAAGTCCAGGTTTTTGCTGTTATTTATGCTGCTAAACTTTCCATTGGATGAATTCGGAAAATGTTGTGTTGTGCATATGATTTTATTGTTTTTACCATATAACTTCTTACTGCATTTCTCATATGCCTCAGAAATGGAACTGTATTTCTTTGTTAGAATAATTTGAGTAGATTTACCTGCTCATGCTACCCTGTCACTTGAGCATTACATTCTTTGTTCTAACCATTTAAGTGCATCTATCTACTCATACTACTTGGGAGTGTCACTTTAAAATCACCAATTCTATCTCCTATCTACTTCATTTTCCGTCTATGGGATTTTGGATTGAAACACTGAAATATGTTACTAATCGTTTTGTCTCACATGTCGACTAGGATTCTTTGGGATACCTAGACTCCTGGAGGGAACTTTTTGATGTCGTTATTGCTAAAGCCAACAAACCAGAGTTTTACACATCTGAGCATCCATTTCGGTTCTCTTCTCCATCCCTGCAATTTCTGTCATTTTTGGAATTTTGTGTATGATGAAAACTTGCTTAATTGCTGTTTCTTTAGTTGTCTATGCATGTGGCATCATTCTTTTTAAAGCTGAAATTGAATCAACATCTATTCGTCCACTTATCACTTAAGGGTATAAATGAAAAATAAAAATTCATTTTGTCAAATCTGTTGCATTTCCCAGGTCATAAAATTAAACAGTGATTGCTGCCCCAGAGTGAAGCCTTCAAAACAAACATAAAGAAGAATTTTTTGTTTGCTTCATGTCCAAGGGATATGTCTACAAGTTTGTCTGTATGATCTTTTATATAGCCAATCATGGACATATGGTGTTAATTACTGCAGAAGAATTTAATACTTGATATTTGACTGATTTTATAATGTCAACAATGTCAGCAGCAATCTTAACCAATAGATATAATACTGTTTGAAGTTCGATGCCGTAAAGCATAGATTGTGACTCGAATGTTACATTTTTGAGATCTCCTTGGGATAACAAATGAATAAACAATATGGACGTTTAAATTTAACCATCCTCCACAAGATTTATAAGATTTAGTTCATCCCTTCAAAATGCCTTGTGGGTGGATGAGAGATTTTGATATCTATATGTGGCTTATCATTTTTCTATGATTCTGATTAAATGGATTCTGGGAGAAATTTACCTTTGAACTTTGTTCTTTAAACTCACGACATTCCGCTACATGCGATCTGATTATTTTCCCTTTTCCTCTCTTCTTTATGAATTTTGTAAATTCCATATAGCTGTTATGATGTGGAGAAGGACACCTTGGCTTTTTCGAAGGTGGATGCTTTTCTTCCGAACAAAATTTACTACCATGGATGCCTGAAGACTTTTTTGCAAATAACTAAGTGGAATGGTCCAGAGGTACACTATTTAACGAGCTGTGCTTTTGGACTTACATGTTTGATTTATTTGAGCAAAGTGAATTGCCAAATTAACGAGCCATTTTTCTGTAACTATCAACTTTGCCATTGACAATTTACTTCAAATATTTAGGTGATATACTTTGGGGATCACCTATTTAGTGACTTGAGAGGGCCTTCGAAAGCAGGGTGGCGTACTGCTGCCATTATCCACGAATTGGAAGTATGCATTCAATTCTTCACTTTTCAAATTTGTGGATACATACATATTCTGCATCATTCCTTATCTGGATAAAGAATGTTAGACTGTTTACAAACTGGACTTTATACTAGTCCTGGGAAAACATGGCATTGCTTTTAAATGAGCATTCAGAAGGAAACTTAAAAGGTTTTATATGTAGGTATTATAGAAAAGTTTATCAGGAAAAGAAGGTCTATGTCAGTGGTAGGTCGTCTCCCAAAAGGAGAAAATGAGATGTCGTAGAGATCTTTTCCATATGCATTGCCAAGTTGTTCTTAAGAGGCAGGGAACTTACATATATAACACACATTTTTGTGGATGAGAAAAGGACTAGTTAAAAATGTAATTAAACTTTCGGGGCTTCTTCATATTGAGCTGCAAATCTGTAGAATCATTAACAGTTATTCAAATTGGGTTCTGTTGGCATCATATATCTGTAAAGCCAAGGTCTGAACCATTTTGAAAAGGCAAGGACATGCTAAGAAATTAAAATACTCAATTTGAACTTGTTGAATCAAACTCTGGAGAACAAGCTGCCTGTGAACAGCTTGAGAATAAGCTTCTTAAAGCTCGATTAATGCTCCTACATGCGAGACATGAGTCTTGCTTTCATAATGGTCATGATTTCCAATGGCGTGACTACATTGGTGATGATCGTATGACTTTGGAGTTCTTGTTTGGAAACCAAGAAGCACAGATATGGGCACGACACGACACAACACTACACTGACACACACTCCGTGATTTTTTTAAATGTAGGACACCAACACACCTTTTTAAATTCTTTAAAATTATACATCTATTATTTCATTTTTATACTTTTTAATATAGGACATAGACCTTTGAAAAAAAAAAATATAGGACATAGTATAACATGTCACACACTTGCCCAAGGAGTAGAGTTGGACAAAACTCTCGAACCAACCGAACCGGATTCGAACCGAATCAAACAGAACAGTTCTTCTTAAGTTAAATACCCGAACAAGTATTTGAATCAAGAATCGACGGGTTCGGTTTGATTTTCGATTCTAGACGGAGAACCAAATAAGAACTGAATATGCCTAATTTTTTTATCTTAAATAAATCAAATTATTTTATTTTTTTTAAATAAATTTGCTAACTAATTAATTTAGCACAAACCCAAAATATGATTTTTCATATTTCTAATTTCCAATTTCCAGCCCAAGTCCAATTAATTAAATTGACCTAAATTTTATCCAAATTTTTTATTCTACTGTAGTGCTTTTTTGCCGTTATGGAGAAATCTAGTTGGAAGTTTTTCTTTACTATTGTGAGTTCGCTATCTTTCCCTTGTGATTTTAATAGCCAAATCTATGAAAAACTCAACAAAAAGACGAGCAAAAGATATCACGGGATTGCACTGCATTATTTTGTAAGAGCTAAAATTGAACATGTGGATTAATGTAGCGTTGTAAATATTAAAAAAAATTAATTATTGTACGAAACTCAAGAACCAAAAGGAACCAAACCCTTATCGAATTCTAACGGTTCCATAATTAAATTTGGACATGACGGTTCCACTTGCTAAATACCGAAAATTTGGGTTTGGTTCAGTTCTAAGGAGAACCGAATCAGAGCATGTCCAGCCGTACTAAAGATTGTCTCTGTGGTATTTTTTTTAGTGTTGGAAATTTAATTGACATATAAAACATAGGACAAGGCACATGACTTGTCAGTCACATGTCTTGGAGCTGGATGAGGAGTGCGGTGTCTGATAAAACATGACATGTCACGGCACATGTTGGACACGCACCTGTCCGCGCTTCATAGTTTAGAAATAATTGAAGGACAAAAAGAGTAGCAGAGAATATGTAAAAGGTTCTTCAAATTTTTGGCTGTATATGTTTTCTAAAAATTACTTTGTACCACTAGAATTCATTATTATATAGCTTCGGCATTCTAAGTTGTGTTTGATGCTGTGTCAGATGTCTCATAATATGTCAACTCTGCAAATGGTGAAACTCAAATTATTTCCTGCCTTTTGTGATTTTAATTGTTTCTTGTCAGTTGATTACGAACTTGGCTTGGCAACATTTGGTGACAACCATGTCTGATTAACACATTTTCTATCCATATTTTCATTTGTTGAAGAAGTCCATCCATGCGTGTATCTGAATATGTTTTACATCCCATTCCTGTTTATAACTGTCATTTTGGATGACATAAATCTATTATTTATCGTCTGCAGAATGAGATACGGATCCAGAACGAGGATAGTTATCGTTTTGAACAGGTAACCTCTTGGAAGTTTGAAGTATTCTAAAACTAGTTTTCTGACATAGATATTCTGTAAACGATTTCTATGCTTATGTTTATGTTTTCTGGAATAAATTAGGTAATGTTTTTTTTCTCCTTACGTGGGAGAAGTAGTTGAGTTTATGTGTTTTTTCAGTACCTTTATGTAGAATAAAGGAACACTAGTGAAGTTGTAATATTTTCTTAAATTGTTTTCCTTCCCATAAATATACAGCTAGCAAAGATCGGTTTGAAATCTTGGGTATTTAAAGCAACGCAAGATTGCTAATTGTGAGCCCAAAGTAGTTGAATTAGGTTTTGAAATATCCTTGAATGACTTGATAATTCTAAAGATAAATAGATGATTCCTAAATCACTTCTAGGTCAAGTAGATTTTCTTTTATACCCTGTTTGATTGCCACATTTTCCATGGAAAATGTCACATTCGAGGAAAACGAATTCCACGTTGACTGTTTGATTGCAACGTGGAAATTGAAACGAATTCCAAGGTACAACCACCTTAGGCTGTATTTTCTTTGTTTTTATGGAAAACGAATTCCTATGAGTTTGGTGGATTTTTATTTTCCAACTAACATGGAATCGGAATTCCTTTCCACCTTTGCCTATCAAACGGACCTTTAGTTATTTGAATTTCTTGCATTTCCACTTTTGCCCATCTCTTATACTTTCTAACTGTTGCCATCAATATACATGGAAATTTCTAAGCACCTCTGTCTGATTCGACTTGTATCATATGGCGTACTGTCGAAAAAAATATTTCATTTCTCCTTCCTTGAATGATAAGACCCATTGTTTTCGCTATATTTTCTTATTGTGCTTATTTTTATAAAACACGTTCTGCAACAGGCGAAGTTTCATATAGTACAAGAACTTCTTGGCAAACTGCATTCCACTGTTTCTAATAGTGAGAGTGAAGCATACAAGTCTCTTCTTGTGGAGCTCAACGAAGAGAGGCAGAAGGCACGTTGCACTATGAAAACCATGTTTAATGGGTCATTTGGAGCTACATTTCTTACCGACACTGGTCAAGAATCTGCATTTAGTTACCACATCCATCAATTTGCCGATGTTTATACCAGCAAGCCAGAGAACTTCTTGTTCTATCCACCAGAAGCATGGCTTCATGTACCTTATGATATAAAAATCATGCCACACCATGTGAAGGTAGTGTTGGTTTCCCTGCAGAAGTTTCTTCATTTTGTTTCTTATTGGGTCCTCAATCGCATGTTTATTGATTTTTTTTAGTACCATGCCTTAATAACTGTATATCTGATTCTTATCATGATGTAAGGGGAAAAGTGGAAGAAGCTCTTGGTTGATTTTGAAGAGATGGTGTATCTCTTTACCAATTAATTCATCACTTAAAAAAAAAAGTCAATCATAGACCAAAAGAGTTATTATGATTACGTGACAGCTCAGATTTCTTGATGATGTTGCTTGACATTTTGTCCTCTTGCCTTGCTTGGTCTTACATTACATCTAAAACTTGTTCTGAAGGTAGCTCTAACAGTGTTTCTGGCAAGCTGTTTTGTGCTAAAATGTATAAGATTGAGCCCATCACCGTCATTAATGAGTATTTGATGTGCTAACCTCGTGTAAGACTTGCTTTATTGAGTCGACCTCAATCTGATTGATTGTGTTTATGATTGTTAGTTTGCACTCTGCAAGAAAATTCCGTAAACTGGTCAGACCTTTTAGTTTGCTTCTATTTTTTTTTCCCGGAATTCCTAGTTATTAAGTACTTTTGAGTTTGCTTTAATAATTTATACTCGGAATTTCTAATTATTAAGTACTTATTTCTTTTCAGGTTTCGTCAAATTTGTTCAAGATTTGATTGATTTTATTCTACTGCTGAGCGGGGAAATATAGGCAAAATAACTTCTAATTAACCGTAAAGTTTGGACTACATGCATTATGGTTACCTAGTTAGTCAGTTTTGTAACCAGCAAGTACATATGAATTGTGATATTCTTTCATTCTATGGAACCCTCATTTGCAATGAGGTACTGGTTTATAGGAACCAAGGTACGTGTTTATGTTTAACTTCAGCTTGTTGAATCAGAATCGAGACATATCTTTCTCCAGTTACTCATTGTGATCTGTTTTCTTGCAGATATCAAATGTGCCATGTTATGAAAAATTTATTTGCCTCTCAAGATCTAGCCCGGGTATAAGATCAAAACTTACTTATTTTTTTTTAAAAAAAGGGAAAAACAGAGACAAAGCAGACTTATTCTACCATTTGAACGATGATGATTACGGTCTGATTCTTTGGGAAGAGAGGAATTTGTAGTTTGGATTGAATACTTGTGTTCAGCCAGTGAGGCAGATATCATGGAATAATGGTATCTGTTTTATTTCCTTTTTGTGGTTCTTGAACCAGATTTATATTAGAAAATCTTATTCATTGCAGAAATTAAGAGGTCATGTTTGTTTCTTCAGATAATTTTCCATGCACTTCTTTCAGATTAAATATAACGAGTATTGTTGAACTTGTATTCAGATAATAGAGATTATTTTTAATTATTCTTCAAGATGTTCTTTCATTTTAAAAGATATGCTTTTTAAATTAAAGAATGTTACTCGAGATGCTCTATTTCGAGTACAAAAATAATTAGATTTTTGAACCTCCAATGCTCTATTTATCAATCTTTTCTTTTTGTAGCAATTTTGTCTTCATTAGAATTTTATTCCACGTATCATCCAACCTCCACCACCCGCCAAACCCAAAAATGCCATTATGTCATTCGCACCATTGTCGAATGACCACCACCCCACCACCAACCTACCGGACCAACACCTAAAATCATTGCCACGAGTAAATAAGGTAAAAATCGCTAAAGATACTCTCTTTTCCAAATTATCAAAATCACTATTCACATCTTCTAGACATTGTAATTTTCTTTGGCCATATTTTAAACTCTCCGTTTCTAACCTAAGAGCTCCATATGTTTTCTCAATTTATTCATCATTATGTGCCTTCCCTTCTAATAACAAGAGACAATGCATTGGTTAAAAATTTTAACTTCAAACCCAAATAACAACGGAAAAGAAAAAATGTTTGCATTAAACAGCTAAAGAATCAATTGATACATATGATTATAATAATAAGCAAAAACAAAAAAAACCCTAAAATTATGATAAACAATAAATCTAAGGGCCTAAGATGTAAATCAAGGGTACAATAAGCAAAAATAATACTTTACAATAAAATTTGAAGTAGAACTAAATAAAATAAAAATTCACTATAAATAGATATCAAATTCTTTTAGGGTCCGTTTGATAGCGATGGTGGAAAGACTACTTAGAAATTTTTTAAATTTTGTGTTTGTTTGGCTTTCGTTTGCATCAAAATTATCCATTAAAGTGATAATTTTTTCCACACTTGATTATAAAATTTGTTTCCATTGCCAAAACGTAAAATAAAAAAAAAAATGTTCCCTAAAAAATCATTTTTTTAATCAAAGTTTAGTGTTCGTTTGACCTTTGTTTACATCAAAATTGTCCATGAAAGTGAAATTTTTTTTTTTACACTTGGTTATCAAATTTGTTTTCATTACAAAAAAAAAAAAAATGACAGTAGCTGGAAAAAAGATTTGGAGGAAAAGGCAGCGCGTGGACTGCTGGCCAGAAAATGGTTTGCCAAGAAAATATTATCAATCAAACATGGTTTTTGTTGGAAAATGGAATTCTTTTTCCATTTTCCATGGAAAAAAGAAGGTAATCAAACAGGGCCTTAGAGGGTTTTGATATTGCACAAGATTTTTGACCATTTTTTTCAGTCAAATCGTTAACAGTTCAATTTAATTTAATTTTTATAAAATTGGTTCACCATAATGAATTACGGCAAAAGCATCAAGGTTTTAGTGGGGATGTAAGTGGGTGGCGACTAGTTGAGGGGAATGGGTTTTAGCAAGAGTGGTTGTATAGTATAGCGTTGAGAAAGATGATTAAGTTTTTCTCCCATTTTTTAAGTATTTTTCGTTGTTGAAATTGAAAAATACATCGCGTTATATTTTTATAGTTGTTAATTAAAGTAAAAGGTAGGGAAGTAAAATGATTGATTTTAAAGCTTCAAGATGAAAACGTAACACTTAGAATACTTTGAGAACCATTGCTGCTATTTTGTCTTTTCCCTATGCTCACCTTGGTCACGCCTCTCCATGGCAACTTCACAATTTCTCCTACCCCAAAATCGGCAGTCCCTTTCCGTCCGTAACCAAACGACGTCGTATAGCTATGGCGAATCAGGGAGCGAAGAAACGGAAAGAGGAAAACATCCGCCACATGCGAAACCTCCTCCGCCTCATTCTCGCCTCAAACGTAACCTAAAAATCCATCTAATTATTTCTCCTTTTTTTTCTTATTTATTTTGTACTTTTTTTACGGTCTTGTTAATTCAATTCGATAAAAATTCGTGACAGGCGATATATCTAGTAATAAGGCTCGGGATTTTCCACTCCAGTTTCACGTGGAAGCATTGGGCTGGCTTGATTTTGACTTCATTAGCCTATGTTATTCCATACAAGCAGCTATCTGCAATGGCAAAGCCTAATTACAGTGACGCTGGGGAGCTTCTGGATGGCGGGTTCGATATGAGTACGGGTGGCATTTGTGGGTATGACGATTTTTTTGTTGCGTGATTTTAATTCTTATGGGGTTTTGTTGGGTTTCGTGTTATTGTTTAAATTGTGTAGAGTGATGTAGGAAAATCAAGAATTAGATGCGTTTTAGGATCTCTATTTCGGGGTAATTGGACACATTTAGGTTATTTTTACTAAATCAAAAAACTTTCATTGGTGGTGACGCAGCAAGTCGTAGCTGTTGTGTGACCTTCTCAATTTCGAGGAAAATAGCCAAATTCGATTTTAGTGAGTAATTTAAGCTACAATCTTATATGGATATTGAAAACAACGCTAAACCATATCTTCAGAGTAAACCCTGAATTGAGTTCTGAACAAAAATGAACTTGAGCCGCATAGAAGGCTAAGGACATAATACAGGATCTTAGCTAAAAGTGATTGATCAAGGATTCCTTTTATCTCTACCCTGAGTAGGCAACAACCTGATATTGGATTATAACAAAAACAGGATGTCGCAAATCGCAATAACGTCCAGAAATATTGATGTGGGATCACTGGTCATGGTAAATTTGAAATATGGTAGAGGTCAGGTAGTGTTTTACTTCTAGAGCATGCACATGTTGTTTAATACTCTAATGCTTGATAATTATTTGTCCATGACATGATTGTGTGTGTGGTGTTTGGTTGGTCTCTACTCTCTAGTATACATTGTTGGTGTCATTGAACAATCCATATTGTCCTGAAAGTAAGTGTTGATGGCATTGGTGCTTTCTTTCTGGGGGCATTATGAAAGACATCTGTCTGACATTGAGGAAAAAAGTAAATTGTCTTCTGGGGAATCCTTGTGATCACTTTGTTGGCATTTGTATCATGTTCTATATTGATGGGCACCAATGAAGAAGAAATTTTGAAGTTCAATAAACTGATGAAGTGATGAATTGATTATTGTTGAAGGCAGAATCATCGTTTAGATTTCATGGGTTGCTTTTGGTTGTAGTTATTCATATACAGAATAGGTAGGGGAAATCAAGCTCTTATAAGCCTAATGAAGTTGTGGTCATTTTATATGAAATTTAAGCATTATAGAAAAATTCTAAGTATATGATCTGAGGAAAGCAAGGATATTATGCTATTTATATTTGTTTTTGGGTTTTTAGTGATAATTTTGAGTAAATCACGACGTAATCTGAATTTCACGACGTAATCTGAATTTTCTTACACCGTGGAGTAAATCAAAGGAGTTTAACCTTTGCCAAAAGCATCTTGAGCTGGGGCAGACACAGGTGGTGGACTTTGGTGAATTTTTTATTTTTTTTCGAAGTTATTATGAGATGTTAAACGAAGTCGAAATATTGTATTCTTAATACCATTTCGGAGTGCTCAAGGCCTTGTTTTCTACGTCGTTAATGGCGTGCGAAACGGCCAACCATAGCAAATGTTACGACTTGTCAAAGTAGGCCGTTCGAAACTAATATTTCGAGAATTTCGATATCATGCTAACTTTAAAAATTCTCCAACAATCATACGCTAGCTGAATCCACAAATCGCATTTCAGCTCGAAGCTTGTTTTGAGAACTATATTATATGCATATCGAATGGTCCAAATAGATATTGAAAATAGTTAAAGATGTGTCAAACGTGCATCTTAAAAAGAGGCGTCTAACTCGTATTTTTTTTTTAAAATTTCGATTATTATTATTTTTGTGATACAAATTTCTCAATATAATTTACATCATTTTATTAAAAAATTTTACATGGGATATGACATCAAAATTTTCGAAATTTTATATTCGAAAAAGTCGTGCTCTGTGTAAATTTTTCAATGTAAAATTACATGGGGTGTATATATATATATATATATTATTTTTTTATATATATATAAATTTTAGAAAATATAAAATTCCTCACAACTTTTTTTCAAGTTTGGTGGACTTTCTCTCATCTTGAACTCACTGAATCATGTTATATAGGATTTCATCAAACCTCAGTGAGATATTAAATTTTTTAAGACTTGTGGTCCACCAGATCAAGCCAAGTGCTTAGCTAGAGAAGATTGTTTAGTCTGCTTTATGCATAAAACACAGGAAAAAAACCTAAACAAAGTAATTCAGTGTGTAAAATCTTGTCTTATATTTAACAGAATATGCTTGACGGCCAACTCTAAGCAAAATGTCAAGATTGCCTTTCTCTTGTGATAGCTTGCTGCCACTCTAGTATTTCCTAAGACGAAAACAAGAATGAACTGTCCTGTAAAAAAAATAATTCTGCACTCTTATTTTTACTTGCCTACAAGGTGCCACCAATTTCCAGGCAATATGATGTTCTTCTTCAGTATTGAGATTTAGTTTCGTAGCATTATCTAAAATTCGTATTCTACTGTATATATATTTAGAACAGTTTTCATGGAGATAACTAACTGTTTTACTTTGTGTTGCTTTTCTTGCAGATATTTACATGATATAATCTACATTACATGTTTTGTCCAAGTCACTACAATCATTTCTGAAAAATTTTGGTACATATACTTGGTGGTAAGATCCCAGTTCAAATCTTTTTTTTTACCTAAAACCTCATTTATTGCTCCTAAAAGAAAAGAAAGAAAATTAAATAGGTTTAGCAATGCACTTAACATCATTTAGGGAAAGCCAACTCTAGGAGGTGTAGTCTACCTTAGTTATAGAATAGGTTTATTATGAATTTCTCTAATAGCTTATGAGTTTCTGGAAACTCAGCATAACATTTTGAGGCATGAGTCTGTCAATTTGGAAAGCAGAATAAAAAGAGCTAAACTAGCAATGAAGCTTTTGTACTCTGGAGAATTTGAAGGAAATTTATTTACTGCAAATGTGACAAAGACTTCATTTTGTTTCACTTTTTGCCCCTGTTTGGGCTCCATTAAAAATAAATTTTGGGGAAAATGTATTTTGGAATAATGATTTTTTGAAGAATGTGTGGTTAAAAAATAAGGAAAAGTTTTGGGTTTACAATTAATATTATTTTATTGGAGAATGTGTGGTTAAAAAATAAGAGAGAAAAATGCATTTTTAAAAGAATGAAGCCCAAACAGGGGCTTTATTTGGTGTAAAGAACATTGCTTTAATTTGCATATTCTTATTCTGTGGATTATTATTGACATGTATACAGCTAATTTTGGATTTTTTGTTATTTTATTCACACCTAGTCAACATGGTGGCCTCTCTGCTTACAAGCTTCACTTGCACAGTTGCACGTGGACTAGTTTTAAAGTGATATTACTATCAGTATCCATTCCAATAGATTGCATTAACCAGCAAATTGAAGTTCCAACTATATAAGTCTGCAGATCCTAAAATAAAATAACCGACATAATTTTCTAGCGAAACTGTTGGTGGTTGAAAAGAATAGGTAAGAGTTTTGGGCCACAACAGTACTGATCAGCTGAGATTGTTTCTATTTCTATTATTTTCCTGGTTCACCTGAATAAAATGAGATACCTGGTGAGACTTAGAAAAATGGTCCTTGTTTCATGCAATATTGAGATGCATTGCTATTCTACTTTTAACAATCAGTTGTTCATATGATTATGCTTGACTGAGTCAGACTATTGTGATGTTTGTTTTGTAGTTATCTTGAAAAGTTGCATTAGTTAATTCCGTAACATGATGAGTGGCATGACTATAATGAGTCTTACACTATATAGGTGTTGGGTTGAACTACTAAAGGTTTTTTGGCATCACAACTGTGTTCACTGGTGTTATACAGTATAAATGCTGTGCTATCATGTAATGTAGGATAGCTTTAATTAGGTAGGATTTCTGGTGTCGTAAAAAATGTCACAATACCTAAATTGCTTGCTTTCTTCGGAAAATGGTCCACAGTCCATTACCATCAATCTTGAGTTTGTAGAAAGGTCTTCTTCGCAGGAACTTAAGTTTGAGATTGATAGGTTCCCAATGGCTGATCATTTTGATAGGTTCCTGATGGCTGCTGTTGGTTCTACAGGTGATATTTTGCTGAAGGATTATAGAAGAGAAGTGATTAAATATATTGTTTATTAAATTTGTTAAAAGAAGTTACAACTGTAGATGAATGATGAAATGGAAACAAAAACTTAAAGAACAATTCCAAGGCTTTCGAGAGGCCTGGAGCTCTCCTAATTTGCCCAACCAACTACTCAATATTTTCCTCCCCCTACCTCTTCTCTATTTATAAGGACTTTGTAACCAAATTTAATAGAATTTGTTACTATTAACTACTTCTCAATTCTGCTGGGTCCTTCTAGAGCTTGATAGGAGTGTATCATTACCCGCCACTCCAAAATCCACCTTGTCCTCAAGGTGGAAGTATAGTTCAACTTCAAAATTCGGAATCAAATTTGGAGTAAGCTTGCTGCAGCTGTTAACCCATGTAGTCAATCGACCACCTAGAATTAGAATTTTATCTATACAAATCCCATAACCAGTTGAACCTACCGAAGGAATTTCCCTTGCCATTTCCGGTGGTCAAAGCACTATGGCAATGTTAATTTTTGGGTGGATGATTTGTTTTGAGTGAGTTGAGATATTTGGGTGAGTATTTGCGTATAAGTATGGATCATTAAAAGAGTTTGGGAAAGGGAATTATTTTTATTTCCATTTGGACTGTAATTCATTTGGGCCTGCTTCACTAATTCATTCCTGTCTTCCACGCATTGGGCCTGCTCCCTAACATGACCCAAACCCATGGGCTTTATCACCCTGACATCAGTTTCCATCACAGCTTTAGAATTTGCCAACAATGGAGTTTCAAGTACCTCTAAAATCGGCATTTCCAGCCTACAACCTCGTGCCTCTGCCTTTATGTTCTTCTCTGTGGTTACAACTGTCAGTAATTGCCCCAATTTCATCCGATTCAAGTGTAATTGCCCCAATTTCATCCGGTTTAGGCAGTGCAGCCGCCCGGCCTTTTTCTGCCCTTGCTCGTCCCATTTTTCCATCATCCTAGCCATTGCCCTCTTCATTTCAGATTTCAGTGTGCCCAGCCCTTAATGCACTTCCATCTGAATTCCATCAATTCTCATCTCCAAGGCTACCACTTGATCTATAAGAGACATTTTCCCCCATCTTAACTGCTCTGATACCATTTTGATAGGTTCCCGATAGCTAATCATTTTGATAGGTTCCTGATGGCTGCTGTTGGTTATACAGGTGATCATTTTGATGAAGGATTATGGAAGAGAAGAAGGGATGAAATATATTGTTTATTGAATTGTTAAAAGAAGTTACAACTGTAGATGAACTGATGAAATGAAAACAGAAATTGAAAGAACAATTCCAAGGCTTTCGAGAGGCCTGGAGCTCTCCTAATTGGCCCAAACAACTACTCAATATTTTCCTCCCCTAATACATTCTACCTCTTCTCTATTTATAAGTATTTTGTAACTATATCTAACAGAATTTGTTACTGTTAACTACTTCTCAATTCTGTTGGGTTCTTCTAGAGCTCGACAGAAGTCTATCAGAGATCGCGCGTGTTAGTCATATGATAATTTCCTTGACGCATAATCAACGATCTGGAGCTGTAGGCTGATAACTTGATGCGAGCACAGCTTATGTAGCTGGCATAGTTTGAATTTTAACGGGTCACTAATAATTAAGTTGGATGTTAGCATTTTTCTTGAAATAATCTCTGCTGGACCCAATCGAAATTCTCAGTCTAAATTCTGATGAATATTTGAAGAGAGTATCAATGCACGGACATGCTGTAACTTGAAGTTTGGAAATCTTGTTGAGACATAATACACGTTTCTGGTAATCTGGTAACTCTGTTTGGACATCGTTGTAACTTGATTGGATTATCTTTTGCTCTGTAGATACCTGGATTCGCAGCATATCAACTTTTTGGACTTGTCAAAGGGTTTCTGCCGCTTGGTTCAGACGTACTTCGCTTACCCTGTTTTCGTTTTTTGGTTTTCACAGTTAGTAGTACGTTAAATTGTGTAGGGCCAGTCAGTTCTCATAGCATTTAAATAATCACGCAGGGGGCAGAGGAAGATGAGAAGACTCGAAAAAAGAGAGAAAAGATGGAGAGGAAGGCTTCAAGAACCAAAATGATCAAGACGAGGACTCGATGATTAATAGTTCATGATTCCAAATGAAGCGTCGGGGCCAGGTCTTGTAGTTTAAAATATACTAGCTCTCGATCAGTTTATTAAAAAGGTCATTTTCTTTGAACCAGAACTAGTTATTATGTGTTGCCATCGGAACATTGATTCATGAGATTTTATTGAAATTTACTAGACTTTTGCTGTTCTGTTTTTCCTTTGCTACTTATAATCATGGCATTGTATGTTGTTGCTTTTCGTCTGCACCTTTCTCATTCCGGTGGTTAGAAAGACATCACAATTGTAAAATGCTGCACCACATTTTAATAGCACTCGATGTCCTCAAGTTTTGCTTAGAGTGACACTTATGTCTTTTTATCTTTTTTTCATTGAATTTTTATTTTCGAACTTCCAGTTGATGATGGTATCTTTCCATCTGTCAAAAATATTTCGTTTGCACACTTTAAAATGTTAGGAAATTTTTTTGATGCATTTTCATATTTATTGGGCTGTTTTTGTTAAATGTGGTGGGCAAAACACTCTTCCAATGGATTCTTCAGATGGAAACTGTTAGGAGATATGATATATACTAATTTGAAAGTTGAAGATAAAATTGGACGAAAAAAAAAAAAGTTGAGAACACAAGTGCTAGAGCAAACCTTGAAGATCATGGTGCTGTTAAAATATGGTGTAATTAGTAAAAAAAAATGTCGTGCCCTTCTTATTTTTATTTGGTTACATATAACATCGCGTTTTTTAATAAACACAACATTTTAATTGCTTAGAAGATTCGTAACTTTTATTTAAAATTGAAAAATTAGTCGTCATTGTTGACTTTTATTAGACGAGTGAAATTCAATAATAGCTATATTTTCAATTTTAATTGGATTTTAAGTTCAGCCAAACATGCTCTTATTGTTATACTTGTGTCTTTAGTATATTTTAATCATATTTTTATTCTCAATATATCATTGATTAGCATATCTTATTCTTAGTTAAAAAAATACATCGACATAGAGTAAAAATATTTATTTGTCCAACATATTCTTAAATAAGCAAAAAAAGTAAATAACAAATACAGATACAAATTTATAATTAAATATTTGTTTATCATTTTAAAGCACATCAACAAAATTTTTGGCTGAAGATCGTTATTAGAGACAAGTTGTGCTAATAAATGAAAGATTAAGGATATGAATGCAATAAAATAGTTAAGAACATATGTATGAGAAAGAATAAAAATTAATGACCTTTATTGTAATTATAAAATGTAGTTTATTTATAAAACAATATGGTGTGAATGTAACCACTCTTTTTTGATAGAATAAATATTCAAACTATGGCTTAATATGTTGTGTAACTAATAAAAATTATGGTGCGAATTTAATTATTTTTTTCCTTATATAAAATCAGACATTTACACCAAAGATACAAGAGCAGCAAAAGTATTACAATCTTTAGAGACCAATTTTTTTTTTTTTAATATAATAAACTTATTTGCTTATAAGTAAACTTCTTAAGTTTAACCAAACATGTTCAAATTGATCCCTCAATGGTCTCCAGAAGTTAGCGTCTAATTTTCACTAATTTACCAAGAATTACTGAGATTTGAACTCAATCAATTAATCGAATAATGTCAAATGCAACAATTAAGAATCTGCTAGGCAAGACTTCTAAATTCATTTAAATAATTTCCTACAAGTGTTTTATCTGATTAAAAGAGCTTTTAGAGTAAACTGACGACCTAAGATAACTTTACTAGAAAACTCTTCTACAAAAAGTAGAAGCAAAAAGCAAGAACCTTGCCAAACATACCCTAATAATTGTAGCAAATTATGGTACACTTTTTTTTTTAAAAAAAAAAACCAACATTGAACTGGTAAAAACCATCTTCATACCAAAATATGTATCATCTGAAAGAAACTGCAACATACTCCCCAAAAGGCCAATAATTAATCAGACAGCTCAGCTCATACATCCAATATTTAGGCAATCTTCAAGATAGAAATTACACAACTATTTACTTAATGAAAGAAATGAAAGAATATTTACATTATGAAAGTAAAATTCGAAAACATATCAACTTATAGAGGGTTTATGCCTTGTTCCATCCACGAACAAATCTAACGTCATTCGTGGTAAGGAATAAAAAGATTTTTGTTGCCTACTTTCATTTCATTCTTCTCTTTGGGATTTCCACTTTTCTATTATCTTGGACCAGAAAGCTCCATGCAGTGAGCATCATATTCATCATCCATCGACATTGTTATCCTAAACATGCTTGAACGGTCATGATCATTCTCGTCGTGTTCGAACGCCATGGTAGGATGCGACTTACTATTTTCCCGGGAAAAGTTGGTAGCAGTATTGATATAGTTATGGGAGGCTGCCCAATTTTCTGCAAGACCATCGCCTTCAAGCATTCGGACGACTTCTGACATTTTGGGACGATGGGCTGGTAGGTATTGAGTACAAAGTAGAGCCACTTGCAGCATTTCACCCACCTCAATCCTGTCATAATTGATCTCCAACTCCCTATCCACCAACAATTCTAATTTCTTCTCTTGATGTATCCTCTTAACCTGCAATTGCACAAGTTTCAAGTTCATCACAATCCAGTTCTTTTATTGAGTAAACTGTAATCTGCAGTTGAATGACTGGAATTATTTTCCCAGAAAGTTTGGTTTTTGGGGAACTACATTACATTGTGTACCGAATTCTGAAAGAGCCTCAAGGTTTAAACCATCCCCACTAGAAAGTTATTCAGCAAAATCAATCTGTTTCATCGTCCCCATTACCAAATTATAAAATCTTGACAGGAACATAATTTTTGCAGCAAAATTAAGGCGTTCAACAAAATTATGGTATTTCCAAGCATACAATCCTGAATATCATGACTATAGCAAAGAAAACAATGGATAGAAAATGACAATATACTTCTTGAATCCGCATAGATGATAGAACAGAACATTGAAACTTGAAAGAACGAAAAAATAAACACACCATTCAGTAGTAAAAATATTCTAAATTTAAGAGTTGAGCAAGGTCTCTTGATAATTGTAAGTTACTATACTTGCCAAATTGCCATGTTATAAAATGTTAATTGCTCTTCTTTAGCATTTCACATATTACAAAATGTTCCAATATCAAAGTACATAATGATCAAAGAAAAGACGTACCCATTCCAGTATCGCTCCTTTCTGGTTTGCTGACTTCCCAAACTCCAGAGCTCTCATTCCGGTTATTAGCTCTAATAAAAGAATGCCAAATCCAAAGACATCAGTTTTCTCAGATGACTGGCCAGTCGAGAGATATTCCGGTGCAATATGTCCAACAGTACCACGAACAGCAGTTGTAACATGAGAATCAGCATGATCAAGGAGCTTTGCAAGGCCAAAGTCACCAACAACGGCCTCACAGTAGTCATCCAAGAGGACATTCGCAGCCTTAACGTCTCGATGAATTATCTTCGGATCACATTGCTCGTGCAGATATAGTAGACCCCTTGCAGCTCCAATGGCGATCCTCTTCCTAGTGTTCCAGTCGAGAGCTGGTTTACCTGTAATTATCAATTTAAGACACACAGTTTCAATATGTAAAAAAGTAAACAGTTCCTCACCATGCACATTAGTGCACATTTGTTATGCATTATTACACAGTATGAAATGGTACATTGGTTTCTTATTTAACACTGCCCAAAACTGTTTTATTCTCCTTAGCAAACATGTCATTAGTGCGCACCAAATGCTACCCTTGCTTCAGCCCTGAGTTGATGATGCATCAGAACATAAACCAAGCGGGTAGCATTTTTTCTGAAGGGGAGGAAAATAGGCATTAATTACAAATTGTGGGCTCACTGGCTCATCCTATTGAAAGATTAGTACTGGTATGACTATTTATTTGATTGACGTAGCCTTAGAGTTTTGTTTAACTATTTCCTCTTACGATTGAGATTTTTGTGCAACGATGTAACATGGATTGACATTTTTGTGCAACGATGTTCCATGACTCAGGATAGAGGAACACGAAAACTTCTTCAAGAAAGAGGAAATTTAGATTTTAATACTTTCCAATTGCTGATAAATTGCTCTGTCTACTTCTAGATTTGTTTCCTGTTCTTATCACACACTGGCTTGAGGCCCTGAACTAGAAGTAGGTTTGTCCACCCCACCCTCAAGGACATAGTTACTAAAATACAGAGACTTGACAACTACCTAACAAGAACGTTAATGGAACATAAGACTGGTATAGCAAAAGTTGGTCAAATGCAAGCTTGTAAATGGACTCTAACCTCTAAGCCTCGAAGCCACACTGCCGTTAGACATATAAGGATACACCAGAAGTTTCTCATTTGGCGTGGCACAATATCCAATAATGCGGAGCAAATTCCGGTGAACTGCTAAGCTGATCAGCTCTAGTTCAGTTCGAAACTGTGATTCCCCAGTAGTTCCTGTCACATCCTTCAGTCGCTTCACCGCCACCAATGTGCCATCGGCCAACTTCCCCTGGTAAACATTCCCAAAGCCCCCGGCACCAAGTATATTCTTAGAGCTGAAATTATCCGTTGCATTTTGTAGTTCCCTCAATGTGAAGCCTCTAAGGTTGCCTAACTTTACTAAGTCCTCTTCTTGCATATCTGCAACAAAATTCATTTTTCAACACAAATTGATAGAAAAGATGTTTTCAGAATAAAAATAATTAATTATATCATATTACATTTACACTTGAAATGAGAAGCACTCACCGGTAATGTATAGAATAGACCGTTTTATCTTGTTGTTTCTTCTCCAGAGCAAATATCCAAATGCTAAGAGTAAAATGGAGACAACGCCAAGGCTGACTCCGAGTGCAATTGCTAGTTTCTTGGATTTGTTTTTTCCTAAATCGTTGCATGACTAGTATCAGAAACATATTATGGTCTGCACTTGAACATATGCAAATATAAATAATAATTAGGTTACCCGAAGAAGAATTTATGGAGAACGAAAGAGAATCAGCAGGGATTAATGCTGAACAATTTTCACTAGAGTGGCTTCCGCAAATTAGAGGATTACCCAAAACACTACAACAAAACAATCAAGAAAAAAAGGTAGCAATGAATTAGTAAATGAATACATACAAATACACATTAGAGCAACATGCATGCCCTAAATGATCATACAATTATACTTGAATATAGGTACAGCCATGTCATATATGTTAAAATAAGTATAGAATTCTGCAAATAAAGCATACATAAATGTTTTGGTAGGAAAGCTGGGAAGAGGTCCACTGAGATTGTTGTTAGACAAGTCCCTGAAAAAATCCAACAAAAACAGAACAACCAATAATTCACTTGCTGACTCTANAACTTGTTACGTGCAAGATTTGTTCATGTCTCTGTTAAATTATAATTCATTTTTTTCTTTCTTTTTATCAACCACACATTTTTCAATAAAATAATATTACACAAGCCAAAAACTTTTTCGTCTTTTTTAGCCTCACGTTCTCCAAACAAAATTACTATTCCTCTCGTTACAACGTGGAATAAGGAGCGTTACAACGTGGAATAAGTAGGGCCAAACGAGTGAAGTATTATACAAAAAATAACCTGAACAGTACTCACAAGAAAGTAAGTTGAGGAAGCCTGGCTAAAGATAGAGGAATAGCCCCACTGAAACTATTATTGTTCAACCTCCTGCTCATTACATGACAAACCACAACAATAGACCATTCAAACAGAGTCAAAGAAAGAGATGGTACATAATACAAGTTATAAATGAAAGAACAAAATATAACACAATTTAGAATTTGCTAGACATAGCCATGGAGATTTTCATACTTACAGATATTGAAGACCATTCAAGAAACCAAAAGACTCAGGTATATGACCAAAAAACTTGTTATTGGAGAGATCCAGTGTATGAAGCTTTGGAATATTTCCAAGCTCATTAGGAATATGCCCAGAAATATTGTTATTTTGCAACAGTCTGCATTACAAAAACATGGGAATTTCAGAATGGAGTCACAGAAAATGGCTTTAAAATTCATTAAATTAATGAATGTTTTTCAGTTTTCTTACACTTGTCTGAGGTTTGTAAGGTTTGCTATCCTCCCAGATAAAGAACCTGATAAACCTTGGCTAGGAGCTCCTCTGTGTAAACGTTAAGAATACAGGACAAGGAAAATAAAATGGCGGGTCAATTTTGTATGTGAAAACAGTGAAAATAGGTTAAAAACATAACGACTTACAGGGCAGTGACGACGTTATTAGAATTACAAGTGATCATAGACCAGCTACAAGGATCCACTGAGTATTCATCCCAATTGCCTAGAACTCCATGAGGGTCATTTAAAGCATCCCTTATAGCAATCAAAGCTTCAACTACAACCCACAAATAAAAAATCAAATTTACTGTAGAAAACTTTACTTTTATGGAGTTCTTCGTATATAGTATAGTGGATACCTTCAGGATTCCGGCTCTCATAAGAAAGGGAAAGACTCAATAAAACTGATAGAAAGGAAAGGAGGAGGAGGGTGTTGGTCGAAATCAGGAACATGATTATCTAGTGAGAATTATGGATTAAACACCTGATCCAGTGCTAAGACACCACTAATATCACTAAACAAAACTCGACTTCCAGGATTCCCTCTCAATGCAAGAGCTACACAACCAAGAAATATAAGGGCATGATCAAGGAAACTCTGGGAAAGAAACAACAAGAACGGGAGTGTCTTACAATTTTTTTACAAAGAACATGTATGTAGTACTCTCTCACACTCTCTCTCTCTTACTCACACTCACACACACACACTCTAGCTCGCGCTCTCTTCTTTTTACAAAGAGTCCATCTTTTTCTGTATTTGAATTCCCTTTTTGTAGAGTATTTTTACACTGTTTTTTTCCTCTCCGGTTGTTATCTTTTTAAAATGTGTAGTGAACACAGAATATTGGGGAGAGAGGAGCGAATGAAAAAAGTGCTAGTTGTGCCTCTGTACCTGAAAGTGTCTGCATACGGATATGAATGTTTCTTTGTTTCACAACTTTTCCTTTTTAACAATCTTCTTTTTCTTTCCTATCCCAATTCTTGTAATCTCTCTAAACTATTTACATAATATTCTGAATTTCTTTTACACAACTTTTGTAAGGGTTTTGTGGGGTTTTCTTCTTTTCATTCAATTCATTTAAGCTTTTGCTTTTTCTCACTTTTTTAGTTTTCTATTTTTCTGCTACTGTGTGATAGAGAGAGAATCAGGAGAAGTCAGTGACAGACAGGGAGAGATAAAGACGCTCATACTTTTGAGAGTGACTGCAATTTGCCATGGGATCGATTCCCTCTCTGCAAACACCCTAAACTGATAAACTCTGATCAACCAAGAATTATCAAGAGATAAAAATGGTTGTTGTAATGAAAAGATAATGTGGAAGAAATTGGGTTTCGGGAATTGATGTGAGATTCAAATCCCAGTCAGTCCATAAAGATTGGACTACACAGAGCAGCTGTGCCACTCTTCCAACTTCCAAGTTACCAACGCCTGTAATTATTACAGCTCCTTCTCCTCCTTTTTTTTTTTAGATAAAAAATAATAATTGTCCGGACATATTTCGTGAAGTTAAAAACATTATTGTTATCAACATGGAAAACTAATTTACCTTAGTCCATGTTTGGTTCTGCTAAAGAATTAAATTAAAATTTAAGTTAATTTTAATAAATAATTTTAATTACAATTTAATGAGATTCATAACTTGTCAATTACATATTTCAATGACTTTTATCAAAATTTACTAAAAATTTATTTTTTATCCAAATAAAATAAGGGTTTAGTCCTGTTTGAGTTTTTTATATATAGAACTTACTTTGCTCCTGGGGCACATCTTCAAGTGGTAAAAGGGGAAGGTGGAAAAATTTCAACTTTGCTTGAGGTTGCCGCGTTAAAGGTTTGAATCCTAAAATATGGATTTGGCCCTTGGATAAGTGCAAGTGTACAATCAACCTTCCACCCTATACCATTGGAGGCATAACCTGCGATTTATCTCCTTCACCAGGGCAGGGCAGGGCAGAGCAGAGCATGTGGGGGCCGCTAAGAATGCGGTTCATCCTTTTTTTTTATATAGAACTTACTTTTTAATAATATATATTTTTAAAAAAAAATCATTTTATAAAATGTATTCTAAAAAATGGGCCCAAAGGGGACTTATTGTAATTACTATAAATTAAGATAGTTGAGATTAAACCCTCGTTTGACCACAATGAATTTTTCTTTTTAAAAAAAATCATTTTCAGTTACACATTCTCCCAAAAGCACTATTTTAAAACTCATTTCACCAAAAGAAAAAAAAAAATATTTTAGTGATTGTCAAATAGGGACTAAATCAATAATAAGTCAAATGGAGTAAAAAAGGGGAAAAATTCATGTAATTGATTCAAAATTACTCACTTCGTTGTTTTCATTTTTTAAACATACAATCAAATTTATATTAAGTGTAAAATTATTTTTTAGTAGATATTGTAAAATTTGATGAATGTGTGGTAGAAAAATTGATAAAGTTGTGGATTCATGAAATGTGTGATTAAAAATAAAAACCAAACGGGGTAAAATGTTATGGCGAACAATCAACGCGAAAAAAAAAAAAAGAAGGGATGCATTCGATCGAATTCTGAATAGTTGGGAAAGTGGCAAATTACGCTAGATTGAGAGTTACTATATTCTATTTTAGGAAATAAAGCGCCAATAAAAGAAAAAAAGAAAGATGAAACACTCTATCTCATGGGGAATACCTCAAGGACGAATAATTCTTTTGGTTGTGTTATTTTACAATCTTCATTCTTCAAAATTGTGTCCTTTTCGCTCTTTGTTGGAACAAAATCTTAATTTATACTTGTTATAAGTTGGTTATCAGACGAAATTTTATAAAAAATAAAAAATAATCTTTCTAGGAGCGAACAAACATTTTTATTTTTTTTAAATGTAAAGAGAATAATTAATTTAAACTATATATTTCATGGAATTCACAGCTTTTTAACCACAAGTTTTGAAAATTATGAATTTGTTCCCAACTAACATCTAGAGAGGGTGAATATGTATTTGTGTGAGGAATTTAAATTTGTTAATTAATAAAAACAGCAAATTACAATTATCAATTTTATCCATACAGGACTCGAAAAAATGGAAATTAGGGTTCATGGTTAGCACCGTCGTTCGAGCGAGAGTCCAACGACAGACGAGCTATAGGTGCTCTACTCGAGCAATAGGCTAGTGACAGGCTAGCGAAATTGTTTTTGTTTTGGACGCTCGAGTAACAACTTAGTAGCAAGCTAGAAGAAATTCGGCAACTTTTTCTTCTTATTCCATAACCGAGCACAAGGACTCTCAAACCATGTATACAACCTATCAATTTACTCATTGACTTTTAAAACTCTTTTACAACTATATTTTTGTTTAAAAATTGCCAAAAACTATAAAACCTAACACGTTTTATTAATTTTTATTAAAATTTGCTAAAAATCTTATTTTAATCCCCATCAAAAAGGGCATCACGCAGTGAGAATGCTTATCTTCCAATTTGGCAGGAGAAGTTCGCCAACAGCTAAGTCTATTTTATCAAAGAGTGCACTAATAATATGATTATATGCAGATATTAAGGCAGATATTTCTTAACATCCAACTCATAATGTGCGTGTGTGCTAGTTGCCCGAGCTTGCTGACCTAAGGATGAGGGAATGACAGTCTTGAGGAGTGAAATCTCGGGTGCCAAACATGCTGACCGCGAAAGTTGGATTTAAAATGAAAAGAAATACCATCATATTCATATACAGTGAATCCCAACTCAAATTCTCACAAACGAAAATCATTATCCACACTTATTATTATTTAATTAATAATGCTAGTTATAATAATGTCGATCATTTATTCAGTATCAAATCAAAATATTCGAAATTTGGTTGTGATGATACTTTTATAAGTGGAAGTGGTGCATGGGAGTTTGGACATCGAAATCTTTGTGGAAGTGCGTTTATTCTTTCATGCGGATGCGGTGGTAGAATTGATTCTTCCATTCCAGCAGTGTTTTCTGCTGTTTGAAGTGGATAATTTCAAATTTTAAAACCACGAAAAGCATAAAGCCAATTCAAAAGCAAAAGTTGCCATCGCCACCCGTGCCTTGCCATTCTTTTCTACTACTTATATTTAATCTCTTATTTTGGCTTTCTACTTATTTTTACTGCTTCTTTTTTATTTGATTGTGAAAAGCAAGCACGTGCATGTCAGCATGTGTATAATAGTGGTACGAACGAGGGTGGAATCCAAAGCCGAAGAAGATAAAGATTTGTTGGAAGATTAAATGGAATTTATTAATAGAATTGTATTGTAATTGGTTTAGCGTTCTCTGATTAGCAGTGTGTATCTTGATATCATTACACTGAGGATAGTCATAAACTAACTGCTGATAGTAAGTAATTAACTATTCCTATATTTCTCACCCAATCTTGTTATTGTATACCTAAAATGGATAGCATGAATATGCAGGTTTCTTCTAGATGCAGAAGTTTTGTTGGACATTTTGACTTATATTTATTTGATTGAGTTATAGGTTGAACTTATTGGAGACAATTTTAGACATGATTGTTTCCATTAGACATCAATATCATGTAAATGGTAAGTCTTTTATCTTGTATGTCACATAAACTGCAAACTTAGCATTGGAAACACTCTTAACTAGAAATTTTTACCCGTAAATTCCATTCCATGGTAAATAAGGGATCTTTATACCTAATTATTTACCTGGAATGGAGATTTAACGTTGCCCTTATCCAAATATTGATATGCAAAAAGTACATGAAGGGGACATGGACCTTACCTCCCTGTGCTTACAACAAAAGTTAAAAATAAAGTGAGAGAAATAAGATAGCATATACAAATGAATGAAGTGTTGGATCATTTCCTTTTATGTGGAGGAAATTCCATGTTTGGGGATCTTATGTTATAGCTCGTTAGGATTTTAACACTAAGGGTGAGTTTAAATACAAAAAGATGGAAGAAAAATAGTCCAAGGGGCTGTCTGGTTGGGATTTTCAGCCAGACACAATTGATTATTGGACCCTTTTTTTGTTAACGTTTCTCACGGACCTTTAGCCGCAATCTTGGAAAGGTGACCGTTACTGGGCTTCAACGGTAATAAAAGCAATTTTAAGCTGAAATTAATTGATGACAGACAGGGGCCAAGTCATTTTCTTAAAAAGTGAAAAAACCAATTTTTTCTGCACCCGAATTTCATTAAAACTTTGATCCTGAGTCGTCTGTGGTCTGATCGAGTTGAAATTTGGAGGAAGGGTTCACAAGACATGGAGCTGCAATTTGAACGATGGAGGTCAGATTCCGAGCTCGAAAAAATTGGTTTCCGTGTGTGAACAGTAACAACGGGTGTGTGGGTGTATTCTTCCAATTTTTTTTTTGTATTGTTGAAATTTTCGTTATCTTGAAGAAAAATATATGTTGTAACCTTTAGTTGTGACTAGATAAATCTTATACTCATTATTTTATTGACAATAGAGGTTTTGGCTGGTTTAAGTCCCGTGGTTTTTATTTGTCATACCGAGAAAGTTTTTCACGTAAAATAATTACTTGTGTTCTTGTTGCTTACTGTGATTGATCTTCTTTAGGATATTTTTAGCATATATAATTGTTAGAAAGTGCAATTTACTTATTTGCTTCTAGGGAAAAGAATTATTCGCTCTATATGATTGTTTATATCTCTCCCAATAAGTGACATAAGTTCTTAGATTTGGATTTTAGATTATGGAAGCAAATTTGAGTAAAATGATTAACTTGAATGGTTTAAATTATCGCATATAGAAATGAAAATTTTAGGACTTGTTTTATTTGAAAGATTATTACCTACCAGTGTTAGTAGCTGAAAAACCGAATAAGGAGTCAAATTAAGAATAGATTGTGTTGCATCGACAAGTCCGCAGGTATATCATACAGTGGGTAGATGATAATGTTTTAAAACCATGTTGTGAGGAGACACGTGCTCGTACTTTATGGAGCAAGCTTGAACAATTATATGCTAGAAAGATTGGAAATAATAAAATGTTTATGATTAAGCAAATGATGGCGTTGAGATACCAGGATGGGACTACTTTAGCTGATCATCTGAATACATTCCAAGAAATTATTAATCAGTTGGCTGGAATGGGTATTAAGTTTGATGAGATTCAGGGATTCTAGTTGCTTAGTTCATTATCGGACTCGTTTGAGATGCTGAGGACTTCATTATCTAACTATGCTCTAGATAATGTCATCACAATGGATCTGGAAAAGAGTAGTTTGTTAAATGAAGAAATGAGAAGAAAATCATAGGGATCGTTTTCACAGTATGAGGTCTTGGCTACAGAAAAAAGGAGGAGAAGTAAGAGCAAAGGTTCAAAGAATGGAGACAGAAGCATCGAACTAGTTTGTGAATATCAAGTGTTATCATTGTGGGAAAAAGAGACACATCAAGAAACACTGCTGACGATAGAAGAGAGAAGACAAGAATGAGGATGACAAATATAGTGATAATAGAGTTGCTAACACCATTCTTGTAGGCTTTCTCATTATTTATGATGATTAGATGATCAATTTTGCAAGTCATGAGACCAGTTAGGTGATTGAAAGTGGTGCCTCCATTTATGCTACATCATGAAAAGATTTCTTTACATCCTATAAACCTAGTAATTTCAAAATTGTAAATAAGGGTAATGATGGCTTGGACAAAGTCATTGGTATTAGAAATGTGTATCTAGAGATGAATAATAGGTTGAGGTTAGTTCTTAAATATGTGAAGCATATTACAGATATCCGTTTGAACTTGATTTTCGCAGGAAAATTTGATGATGATGGATATGGTAGTACCTTTAGTAATAGTCACTCGAAGCTCACTCAGAGGTGCTATGGTTATGGCTTGAGGTAAAAAGGTCTCTATGTTGTATATTTTATAGGCAAAGCTCTTAATTAAGTGACTTTGTTAATGCAATGGAGGAGGATGGTACAATAGATTTATGGCATAAAAGATTAGCCATGTTAGGTCTCTATTTGTAATTGACTATCCTTAGACAAAATTAAAATAATGGAGCTGTAATTAAAGTCAAAATAGTTAAGAGTTGATAGTGTAGTCCTTGGAGGAGTAAAAAATGTACAAGAAGATCACGTATGATCAATGAAATGCAATTAAAAGTCAAAGGAGTGTCAAAGTGTTGCATACGTTTTTCTCTAAATTATCAACTACAAGATATGACACATTTTTCGCATAGAAAATACTTGAATTTAAAAAATGGCACATCTAAAAAAAATGTATCCCTTTGAGTTAACTTCCCAATGCACTTTGAATTACCTCAATTTGACATCGAAAGAAAAAGTTATGACAAAAATACTAACTACTGCTAAATGACCGCTTGTTAACCACCCAGAAGGCGCTCAAGCGACGATTTGACTCACAGAAACCCTAGTTTGCTTAAAACTGTTATTTTTCTATCCCAATTAACCTAAAACACTTCCAAAATAAATATACAAGCCATGGAATGTCCCAAAGTGTGGTTGAATATTATATTTATTATAGAGGTCATTATTTGAAGATCATAAACTCATTCCAAAAGATCTTTTGATTCAATCACAAATACATTTTCCATATTTATTCCCAAATATTGTTTTCCATTGGTTGAGTGTTTGTTTCAAGTCAAGAGAACATTCTTTGAAGATCCATTACATATTCCAATAAATCTTTTGCCTTGGCCATAGATCAAAACACAAAATTCAAACACCAAACAAAACTCTACTTTCACCTATAAACATTTAGAGTTTTGAAGTTTAGAGAAGAAGCGCTTGGAGTTTCTTCGTTGAAGTTCGTTCTACTTTTTGTAGATCTTTAATCTTCTTCGCGCTATTGTTTTTGTTTTCCTCCTTAATTTCTTGTTTCTTTTCATCTTGATTTATGTTTTAAAAGTGATCTTTGGTGTTGTATTTATATCATCATGAAGTCTCGAAAGAGTTAGGTCGGATTAGGCCAAGAAAAGAATCCAAGAAAATTAAAACACTTCCTTCGGCCANTCCAAGAAAATTAAAACACTTCCTTCGGCCAGCGGCACCACAATCATGGAGCCTGCAGTTGCAATGCTGTTGTCTCTTCTTGACGAGTGGTGATGGGTGCCAATGATCTATTCCTCTTCCACTCACGTGGCATTTGGGTGCCACTTCCCTGATTGATAATGGTGGTACTGAGGTGCCATCTTGTTGGTTTCTTCTTCCCTTTAGCTATTTTCTCCACCTTCTTTGCAAACTTTCAAATCTCTTTCATGCCTATTCACACTCTTATCAACTTTGGCTCCATTTCAAGCTCCAAACTCACCATCTTCACCAAGTTACCTAATCTATAAAAAAAACACGAACAAACAGACCAAAACGTTCTAAATTGCTCAAAGATAACCAAAGTATCAAATTTAAGTAACATTAAAATAATGAGTGAAACTCACTCATTAGAAACGCTACAAGAAAACAAGTTTTGATCACCGTATGTTTGCTTAGAAAATCTGTGACGGTGATTTTATCATTTTATTGCTTTGTGTTGACGATATATTTATTGGTGGTAGGAATACTTTAAGAATTGATAGGTTGAAGAAGCAGATGAGTAAGTCTTTTGCTTTTGCTATGAAGGGCTTGGAACAAACAACGAAAATCTTTGGCATAAGAATTAGTCATGACAAGAGTGCCAAGAAACTGTATTTTTCACAGGAAGAGTATATTAAGAAAGTGTTTGAGAGATTCAGTATAGACAAGGCTAAAGTGGTTACTCTCCTTTTGCTACCCACTTCAGATTGAGTATTGATCAATATCTTTCTACATATAAGGGAAAGGAAAACGTAGAAGAGTTTCTTATGCTTTAGGAAGTTTGATATATGCGATGGTCTCTACAAAACCAGATATAGCCCATACAGTTGGTGTTGTTAGCAGTTTCACATCAAATCTAGGAATAGAGCATTGGAATGCAATTAAGTGGATCATGAGGTATCTTCGAGGCACTTCCAGATTGAGACTTGGTTTTGGAAATGGACAAACATTGTTAGGTGGCTACACAGATGCAAATATGATAGGAGATGTGGTTACCCGTTATTCATTACTTTTGCTGTGGGGTTGTAGCTTGGCAATCGAAACTTCAAAAGTGTATTATCCTTTCTACGATAAAGGTAGAGTTTATTGCAACAACATAGGCAAATTAAGAGTTTCTATGGTAAAAGAAGTTCATGAGAGAACTTGGTTTCAAGCAGCATAAGCATGTTATTTTGTGATAACTAGAGTGCTATTCATCTTCCTAAAAGTTCCAGTTTCCATGTAAGATCAAAGCACATTAATATACGATATCATTGAATCAAGAATTCATTGAATTATAAGTTGTTGGAACTTGAGAAGTTAATATTGATCATAATGATTTTCCATATGTTGATGAAGATGTTACAAAAAAAGCTTGAAGATCATTGTTCGATTATTGAGATGACGAATTACTCCCCACGGTCAAAAGGGGGAGATTTATCGAGATATGTCCTTTTACGTGGAGTAAAGCCCATGTTCAATATCTTATTTCATAGCCCAAAGCTCATTAGGATTTTAACCTTAAAAATAATTTTAAATACAAGATTATAGAAGAAAAGCAATCCAAGTTATTCTCTTAAAAAAAGAGAAGAAAAACAGTTTTTTTTGTGCCCAGATTTCAGCAAAACTTCGATCCAGAGTCTTCTTGGTCCGAACGAGCTAAAACTTGGAGGAGATCTTCATAAGACTAGGAGCTACAATGTGAATGAGGAGATTGGGTTTTGAGTTCGGGAACATTGGTTCATGTGCGTGAACAATAACAACGGGTTGGTATAATCTTCCTATTTCGTATTGTATTACCGAGATTTTCGTAATCTTGAGGAAATATATGTTGTAGCATCTTGTTGTGACTTGAAAAGACTTTGTGTACCCATTATTTGATTGATAATGGATGTTTTAAGTGGATTAGGTCCTGTAATTTTTATTCTTCACACTGGAAAAATAATCAACGTAAAATAATTGTTTATGTTCTTGTGGCTTGCTGCGATTGATCTTCTTTAGAATATTTTTAGGTGGAAATTGCAAGGAGCCCTACTTTTCAAGATCCAAGTTCAAACATCAGATTTTAAGTTTTAATGTTCAAAAATCAGATATTTTA
>OU503054.1:19366532-19377339 GCA_912172775.2 Fraxinus pennsylvanica
TGTGTGTGTGTGTGTGTGTGTGTGTGTGTGTGTTAAAATATCTGATTTTTGAAATGTGAAAGTTGTTTTGTTATTGTTGAAATAGGGTAAAGATAAAGTAGGAAACATGAATTTTTCCCTATTTTTAGCATATACAATTGTTAGAAAGTGCGCTTTACTTATTTGCTTCTAGGGAAAAGAATTATTCCGCAATGTATGTTTGTTTGCATTTCTCCCAACTTAAAAGCAATTTCACTCGTGGGTAACCAACTAATTCAATCTATTTTAGGGACATTCTTTTTGGTCAATACTTGATACCCTTCAATTAGTATTGGGTTTCCCATGGACCAGAAGAAGTACTAGAAATAAGGTAAATAGATGATGATGAATCTGTTTCGGCCCATACCATCATGTAGCCTTGTTGATACAATTTCAATCTTGTATACATAGTTTTAATTTTTACTTCCCGTGAGGAACATGATCCATAGGATCCTTAGTAGGCAAACAAGACATTAACTGTTATAAACCCTAATTATATCCTACCAAGAGAAATCAATTTAAAAAAAGAAAATAAACAATCAACAACATGCAAGATTTATAGAGATCGCTTCAATATGAGACTACGTCATCTCTCGACACTGCAGTAATTCACCATAATGAAAAAATGTTTATAAGAGAAAAAATCGATCATATCTCCTTTAACTTCTCTTTTCCTCTATTTGATGATAATACATAAAACCTAAGAACTGCTTCCTATTTTTAAGTTAAATTAGGGCTAACTCGAATTTTACAAGGATTTCTATTCCTTCATAGAATTTATAAGAATATAAGTTCCTAAATAGCTCTTAAATAAATTTTGAGACAATCTCCACAATGACCTCATGGCAGAGGTCGATCCGCGACTAGTTTCGCGAAGTGACGATAATTAGACGCTATTACTTAACATGAACAAGATAGTTTCTAGTCACACTTCCCCCTAAAGCTAGATGCGAAGAGTTTTTGAGACAACCATCAGTGTTGAGCTTGATTGCTTCAATACCGAGTTTCCTCCAATGTACAATGATTGGTTTGTTTGTCCGTCTTAGAGCTTCGTCTAAATTGCACAAACGTGTTTGGAGCCTTCAATAAATTTATGCATGGAATAGAGTATGCTTTTAAGAATGGTAATTCCTCCTCCGGTCGAACCTCGAAGACAAATATTGTTTGAATGATTATTTAATTTGTTTTACAAGTTACATGAACTAATTGGTCAAAAGTCCTTCCATCGGTGTGCATCTGGCTTCTTTGGGATGAGCACCAAATTCAAATGTTAGAAACAAAACCCATGAAATCAGGATGCGATATCAACACACATTTTATTAAAACTCTTAAAAATATATATATTGACAACGTGAAACAGCTGTAAAAGAACTCCACCATATTCATTGACCAAATAATAATAATAATAAATCGACAGATGCATGAAGAGACGGATTCTCTTCAAGGAATAAAAAATACGACGGCATGCACCACAGACGCTCTTCTTTTTTTCTTCTTCTTCATCGATTAATTTTATATGCCTCATTATTTTTCTTGACTATTATTTTGACTAGAAATTTGATTTTTCGATAGCTCTCAAGAACACAATGAATATTAATGTTAGGCCAAGAATACACGATATTAGACCAAGAAACAAGAAATACTAGAACCTTCTCTGAAATAAAGTGCAGAAAATTAAAAGAACACAATCGATATATTTCGGCGTATGCTCCGGAGGTTCGATGACCACTTCTAACACCTATATCTTCCTTTGAGCATCCAAAAGTTGGATTATGTTCGATTCCACTATAATGCCCAAAATGACAACAAAAAGTTACAATAATGTTCCGTCAATCACAAAGAATAGTACAGAACACTTATCTCTCTCAAAATACAGCAATCGATCTACACGAACCACAAAGAATCGCTTCAAAACCTCAAAATCAACAAGTCAGAAGCACAAACACTTCCTAATAGATATTCACTCATAATATCATTACAATGAGGCTACAATATTACATATCACTTTCTCAAATCAACAATTTGAGAAAGAATTACAAAGAGATCGAAAACACAAAGAAAACTCTCAGAACGACGCTCTCATATAGAGAACAAAAATGAAACCCTAAAGCAAAACTCCAGAATGCCAGATGAATATGGCATAGTAAAATAACCATCCAGAATTCAAACCAACATCCAAGATTCATTCACGTGTCGCAATCCAGTTGAAAGTGTGATTTTATAAAGTCGCATTTGCCAAACGCGTTTTCTCAAATTATGGGAGCATCTATTGAATCCAGTTCAATTCCCACAATTGAAGTATATAGTTTGCCTCAATCGAATTATTGTCGTTGTAATCGTATTTTTAATTGCGTGACACGATACTTCTATATACAACCTTTGATTAAAGTGATTAATTTTATTTTAAAAAATAAAAAATCCTATTTGAACTATTTTATTATCTTGACAATAAGGTCTAGTGCAGTTGAATTGTAATTACTTTATTCAATGATTGGCATCTAATATATAAGTTGATTTTGCCTCTAAATGTAAACTAGTGGATGCTGANACTAAATGCCGCTGCTTATTTTTAACATAGAGAGACCACGCACTTCATTACTAAATGGAATGTAGAGATCGAAATGCATTTCTTCGGCCCTAAACGATGACAACAATGGTGTTAGAACGTTCTAGAGAGTAAAAACCACAATTTTATGACAGGAAACTATAGATGATAACCAATGGATTATGGATTATTTTCTTGTATATAATTTTTTGTTATAGATATTTGTATCGATGAAATCTTGACCGTCTGATTAAAACAATCATATTCATCCATTCAAAATGGCTTTGTTTATAGATGAATACTCATTTGTACCCAACAAAGTTATACATTGTAAATTTTTCACATACAATACAATCCAAGAATTTTTTTTTTTTTCAATTTTTAATATTTTTGTCATTAAAAAAAAAACATTGCAAAGTGAAAATTATAAGACTTGGAGCATATAAATAAAAAACAATTGATATTTAATAGTAGGATCAACAAGCTTAGAACAAATGCATAACACAACTTATAAATGGAGAGACTTCAAATACTCAAATTCTCCCCCTTTATTCCATAGTAGAAGTCCTAAACAGAGACTACCAAATCACATTAAATAGACAGATTGCCATTGAATCTACAAAAACTAGCTGAATATGTTCATCTAATCTTCTCCCATCTAGGCTGACTCCACACAAGAGAATGCCAACACTGCACTACAACCAACACCTCCCACTTCAGCCTCCTCCTCTGCCGCCTCCTTCCAACATTGCAAAACAGATTTGTTGGGATTGCCCACCCCACAACCCCTCGCCTTGGCAGTGAAACACCGATACACCACGCACATGCCACCTAGCAAATGCTGCACCACTCCACTTACACATGCGTAACCTTCCATGTCTCCGACACATAACTCGTCAGCACAAGCATATTCTGGCAAAGTGATAGCTATGGTAAAATCAACAGGCTCAAAACACCTCAGCACCCTCTTGACCAAAGGCTCAAGCTTAATAGACCCAAAGTCCACGCCCATAGCCTCGTAGCTTGCATAGCTAAACTCATGCTCTGGAGTCACGTGCACAGTAGAATAAGCTGTACCCTCAATCCCATTCATCGAGTACCCACACGGGTCAAACTCAAAGTCGCAAATCTGATGACTTGGAATTATCTCGTTGATTTTAGACTTTTTGGTCATTTCACTATTGCCCGAGTTGTCTCCTGATTCTTTGAAAAACACAGTTGCTTTTTTCCTATCCAGGCCAGTCATGCACATTTCCAGATTAATCCCAGCGTTTGAATCATTTGACATCATAGGGCCAATTGATGCCACATAGACATGCCAATTTCGATTCGGACAATTGGGATCACCAAGTAAATAAGCACTGCCATTTTTGAAAAACGAGTTCAAAAATGCCACTTCTTCTGTAAAGCTACGATGAGGGGCAGGTTGGACATTTTCGAAAATGAAGGTGCCACGTGAGTAAAACTGCCATTTTTGAAAAACGAGTTCAAAATTGCCACTTCTTCTGTTAAGCTACGATGAGGGGCAGGGTGGACATTTTCGAAATTGAAGGTGCCACGCGAGTAACGGACTGAATTTAGACCAAGTGATAATGACTCAGCAAGTTTCAAGATTTCTGGGATGGACAGTAAAAGCTTTGTGGTCCCACATGTTTTTAGAATGATCCTCAAAGGGTAAACGAACATACTTGACTCAGAGAGAACATACGAGTCGAACTCAGTATTAGAGAGCTGTGAAACGATAGTGCAACATGCAGGCTCGAGTATTGAATCGAGTTGGGCTCTAGTCAGGGCGCGTAGACCCAACCCATTTGGGTCTATAAACATAGGAGGCTCAGAAAATGTGATTTCAAGGCGCTTCTCGAAGCCCTCGAAACCAGTAGACGAAACTGCCATTAAATTTTTTGAGCAAAATAAACTTTCCAAAAGGTGAAATGAAAAATGTGTTGGCGTTCAATATTTTCCCTAGGAATTTTCAAGAATTTGAAAGTAAGCAAAGGGATTTCTGGGAAAAATTCCTACTCTACTGAAGAGTCCATTCTGCAATGATAAACGTATCAGGATGGTTTCCTCGCACACTGCCATGGCGGAAAAATAAGAAAAGAAATGCACGATCAAAATACAGAAATATATATATATATATAACTATATGGATGAATGAAAGAAAATTGGTAGTTTCCTTACGTTGGAGTATGCAGCAAAAAGGAATTTCTGAATGCCTCCGTCGGGACGAACGTCCTCAGTGATGTATCCAAGGGGAGCTTCGTACTGGATTCTTGAAAAATTCTTTTTGCCACCTTTAGTTTCCATTACAACATCAATGCTTTCTGAAAATCATTAACCTAAAAAAAACAAACAAACGATATAAAACTTTTATGATTTCATCAACACAAAAAAACAATTGAAACCCATCCAGGAAATAATTCAAAATTTATACTCACTTTTTTATCATAAAAAATGGCAGAGAATAGAATAAACCCTTTTGTATTCTTGTTTTGTTTCTTGAATGAAATGTCGAGAACAGAATTAGATTGTGAGAGGCGAAGAGAACGAATAGAAAAGAGTCTGTCTGGGGAGGAGATGATAGAGCGGAGAAGACTATTGTATTTATAGGTGGATAACCTCGAGGCGAGGGTAGGCCAGGCCAGGGCAGGGGCGGCGGTGATGCTATTTTTCTTTTTCTATTCACTGGGGGAGAATCTTTGAAAGTGAACATGGATGGGATGCATGGGCATGTTTTACGTCTTTCTTTACATAGTATCACTTAACAAAATACACTATTGAACATTTTAAAAAAGGAAAAACAATTTTCGCGTCCTCAATTTTCGAAAAATAAAGTCAGTGTCAAAAAGAATGTAAAAATATGAGTGTACATTTAGCATTATTGAAAAACTTTTGTCCTTATCTCACTGAATTTTAGACCCTTGGCTCCAGCAAACATATTTTCTATTTGTGTAGTTAATTCAAGATTTGTGGAGGAAACAATAAACTTTTGTTTGGTAAAGCTTTTTTTTTTTCACATTTTAAGTTGGTCAAAAATTCTTTTTTAATCACACTTTTTATTAGAACAATCTTAAAAAGCTTTATCAAACAGGGGCTAAATGATTGAAAAAAAATAAAATAAAGAATTTGTTTGAAGGTATAAAAAATTATTCTTTAAATTAAATGATGCTTTTTATTACGACTAATATGCTTTTTACTACAAAAAACTCTCTTAGAGATGCTTGAAGTAGTACACATTTATTACGATATATATATCACTCAGAATCTATGGCACGTGAATTTTTTTTTTCCACACGTTGTTTTCAGGTGACGTTTTTAAAAAAAATAATAATAAATCAAAACATATGCGCAATTTTCATAAATAGTTAACGTCCATACGTTATTTTTTTGTCTATCGTTCATACAATGTTTATGACTTCAATAACTTAAAATATTGGAGATGTTATGTTCATTTAGATTTGGTCTTCCAACAATTCTTGAAGTAGAAGATCTCTTATTTGTTTTCTATGAACCCAAAGAAAGTATGTCATATTTATGTGGACATTGTTCACATTTAAGAAACTTGTTTCATACAATATTTGCTGCAAGGAATATAAAGGAATTAACTTTATGTGGAGTGGAGAATTACCTTAAAATAAGTTATATGCCAAATGCTTATTCCACTAAACATTTTATTTGTGTTTGGGAATTTTTATTGATTTTCAAGTTAGTTTATATGTTTATTTTCAGGCATGTTTTTGTTTTTTCTTCTTTTTTTTAGCCCTTCTATGGGTTCTCCTCCAGAACTCGGAGGTTCTTAGGCCTCGGAAAAGCATAGAATGGATAAACATGTCGAAAAACGGGGTCAATGATATACATAATTTAATAACTTTATTACATTAGCTCCATTAAATAAATAGTAATTCATATATAAATTTAATAATTTCATAAGATTTTTAATTATTTAAAATATTATGAAAACAATGAAAGTTTAATTTGTTTTTCATAAAAAAAAAATTAATAATAATAACTTAATTTGTTTCTGTTTTAATTCAATATAAGTCAAATGTAAGACTAGCATGCGTAAAAGGTGTAATATTATTTATTCGTCCAAATTATACTATGATAGTATTAATTATTAATTTTTAAATAGAGTCCATGCTTTGAAAAGTACACCTGATTTTAAGCTAAATTTTAAGATCACGAGCATGTTTGCTTGTATCACCTGATTTCTCTCCGTATTTCATTAAAGTTTCTTAGAGGAGTCAATGGTTTTTTTTTTTTCCCTTTTTGTTTTCCCGACACTTCTCAATTTAAAAAAAATCAAGAAGCAATTTGTGTTTCTGATATTTTTATATGAGACGAGTCTAATTAAACCAAACAAAAACCGTAGGCAAGGGCGGAGCCACCTTAAGTCTAGTGTAGACATCTGCCTGCACTAAACTTTGGGCCCGACCTTAATAGTTGATGGAAACTTCCTGAACCCATTGGCTTAATCGTTTGCAAAGCTAGATGCAGCCTTCGCTTAATCATCGCTTAAATTTGGCGAATTCAAGATTCTTGTGTGGCTCGGGTTGGGAACGATCTAAGATTGAATTCTTGGTGAAATTCTCCATAAACCCTAGCCCATACTCGAGCTTGAGATTTGGTGTTCTTCAATCCAACACTGACTTTTGTCTAAAACCAATCAGAAATGTGGGTTTTTGGCTAGCTGAGGTTGTAACCAGCGGCAAACCCAAAAACAAAAAGTAAACCCAAGTACAACTCCTAGCATGTGAGTGTGAGCAAGGGTTTGGCCACCGCAGCCTCTAATTTTGGTCATAGAGAAAGCAATGACAACAACAGTTGTTATAAAAAAATTGTCTCGAGTGAAACGAAAGGGCGAACTATGGGAATACATGTCTATGGTGATGGGTGCATGAAGGTTATATGAATGCAAGTTCAGAGCCTTCTTAAGCAGATACCTGTGCTGAACGATGGTGATGAACAAGAAACAAATGTAACTTATAAATTATATCATTTTTAATGTCGTCGTAATATTGTTACATTTTTACCACTCACGACTGAACTTTACTTGAGATTGAATATTTCATTTTTGTTTATTATTTTATTGAGTTTTGATTTTATAGATTAGTTAAGATAAATTTGAATGCATATTGCATACCATAATTTAAGGACCTAAATTTAAAATTCATCTCAAGCCCCACAAATTCAAAGTTCAACCTTGATTAAATTTCGCCCTCATCGAACAATAGTCGTGGCTCCGCCGCTAGCCATAACTACAAGTCAAGAATCTCAATCATTTTACCCCTTTACAAGGAATAATGTTTCTTCTCTTATATTTTTAAAAACAAACACTTAAAAAGTGAGAACCATGTCGAACTAATACATGCTTAAAAGCCATTGGATGAATTATTATTGATTATAAAATTAATTGAAATGTCAACTGAGAAAATATTTATAATTATTAGTTTGTAGCATGCCCGATGGAATTGCCTATTTATGGGTTAGCATTATATCATCCCGCAGCCAAGCGTGCTCAATCTGCACAATAAATTATAGACTCGTGCATTTGTGCTACCATCAGAATCATTTGACCTGCCATCTTCATCTATAGGGAATAGCTTATATTTTTAACTTTAGGTAATTGTCAACTTAACATGAATGTTCAAGGTGATTAGACTATGTATTTTCTTAAATAAAATAGAAAAATATTCGTTTCAAGGAGGAATATGATTTTTTTTTTCATTTTATATATTTTTTGAAATAGTTGATTGGATGCAGGGGCGGATACAGATATTTTGAGTTAAGGGTGCACAATCAAACTTGTAAAAAAGTTGAGAAGAATTTTACATTTGAAAATTTACATCAAAAAAAAAATATCATACCCCATGTAATTTTACATCCGAAAATTTACATTGAGTATGACCTTTTCGGATATAAAATTTCGAAAATTTTGATATTATATCCCATGTAAAATTTCATAATAAAATGATATAAATTATATTGAGAAATTTGTATCGCAAAAATAATAATAATAATTGAAATTTTTTAAAGAAAAGATGGGTTAGACTGCTCTTTTTAAGATGCACGTTTGACGCATTTTTAATTATTTTCGATATTTGTTTGGACCATTCGAGATGACATATGCAATTTGTGGATTCGGCTAGCGTACAAACATGGAGAATTTTTAATGTTAGCACGTTATCGAAATTCTTGAAATACAAGTTTCGAACGGCCTACTTTAACAAGCCTTAACATTTACTACGGTTGGCTGTTTTGCGCGCTATTAGACCGTGAAAATTTCGAAATGGTATTAAAAATGCAATATTTCGACTTTATTTGGCATCCCATAATGACTTTGAAATTTGAGACAAAAAAAATTGGCCCCAAAGTTGAGGGGGTCACGTGACCCCCCATGCCCACCCATGTGTCCGCCCCTGATTGTGTGGACCTCGGTTTGTGTGTAACCGATCATGTTGGTCCCAACTTCAAATTGTTCAAGAATAGTTACGTCGATTTTTTTTTTTTTTTGGACTTAAAATTAGTTAATTTCATTTTTAAATGAGATAGAAAAGATATTTGAAAATTTACATCAAAAAAAAATATCATATCCCATGTAATTTTACATCCGAAAATTTACATTGAGTATGACCTTTTCGGATATAAAATTTCGAAAATTTTGATATTATATCCCATGTAAAATTTCATAATAAAATGATGTAAATTATATTGAGAAATTTGTATCGCAAAAATAATAATAATAATTGAAATTTTTTAAAGAAAAGATGGGTTAGACTGCTCTTTTTAAGACGCACGTTTGACGCATTTTTAATTATTTTCGATATTTGTTTGGACCATTCGAGATGACATATGCGATTTGTGGATTCGGTTAGCGTACAAACATGGAGAATTTTTAAAGTTAGCACGTTATCGAAATTCTTAAAATACAAGTTTGGAATGGCCTACTTTAACAAGCCTTAACATTTGCTACGGTTGGCTGTTTTGCACACTATTAGACCCTGAGAATTTCGAAATGGTATTAAGAATGCAATATTTCAACTTTATTTGGCATCCCATAATCATAATGACTTTGAAATTTGAGACAAAAAAATTGGCCCCAAAGTTGAGGGGGTCACGTGACCCCCCATGCCCACCCATGTGTCCGCCCCTGATTGTGTGGACCTCGGCTTGTGTGTAACCGATCATGTTGGTCCCAACTTCAAATTGTTCAAGAATAGTTACGTCGATTTTTTTTTTTTTTTTGGACTTAAAATTAGTTAATTTCATTTTTAAATGAGATAGAAAAGATCGGTAGTGGAAAAAATGATGAGTGACGAGGAAAGAAAAATCTACGACAGAATATCGTTTCAAAATCATAACGTTAATTGACCTTGAGTTATAGTTGAAAATTTCAATTTTGCTTTGCGGTTAGAGTGGAAAAGAGATGAAAAACTCATTAGCCCTAGCGACTTTCAAGATTTTGCTAATTGTGTTTATTTTGTAATAATTGTCAACTTAACTATACCCCAGGTATGCACCTGGGATTAATACTTTAACAAAAGTATAATTATACTTTGTTTAAGGAGTTTAGATATGCTTTACTAATTACTTGTCTCGAGCCGTTCGCTCAATTAAAATATAACACCTCAACCTATATAAACATCGCCAAAAAAAAAAAAATCTCACAAAATTCAACGTGATATATACTTTCTCCATATATGATAAAGAAGATGAAGATTGGGTGATGGTGGCGACTTAGGGTGTTGGAGGCAGATTTCGGGTATTTGTGGACGATGGTTGGAACGATGGGTGGTTGTCGACAGTTGGTGCGGAAGCATTACTGCCAGTGGGGGGTTTGAGGTAAGGGTGCATTTGGGTTGAGAAATTTGAAAAATCAATTATTAAATTCACATTTTAATTGGGAGACACGTAATTTCATATACTAGATCTGGACTCTTGAGTAAGAGTTCTTTGCGGATATCCATATCATCGGAAAATCTACAAAAGTAAGAATGAAAAAAATGCAAAGGAAATCCTATGAATTGGATTGCTCGTGTGTCGACGTGTTAAGTTTAAGCATATATATACAGAAATGATCTAATGAACACCGGTGCTCATTTTATCCTAAGCACCGATGAGTTGGCACATTAATTCATTGGTGGATAAAGATTTTGTGAGTTCCAATCCACCAATGAATTAATGTGCTAACTCATTGGTGCTTAGGATAAGATGAGCACCGGTGCTCATTAGATCATTTCT
>OU503054.1:19390266-19401043 GCA_912172775.2 Fraxinus pennsylvanica
ACAGGAGAACATACCACACTCCACTTGACCAAATGGAGTTTCCTCTCTTCTCCCACCCATGCCCAAAGAAACTCCCTTTGAATTCCTATAAGAGATACATACGCTTCATCCCGCTAACCTCCTTTCCACCTTCTCCATAATAGTATTCCAAATATTAATACTTTTAAACTGCGCCCCTAAAGGAAGTCCGAGATATAACATAGGTAACTGCGTAACCCTACAACCCAATATAATAGCTAGTTCCTCCACATTAGTGACCTCCCATACTGGAATAACCTCAGATTTTTCCATATTGACCTTCAATCCTGACACCGCTTCAAAGCATAAGCGCAACCTACGTAAATTCCTGACTTGCTCCTCAACTGCGTCACAAAAAATCAGTGTGTCNGCGTTACAAAAAATCAGTGTGTCATCTGCAAATAACAGTGGGACACCTGTAGTTGACCAACCATAAATCCCGTAAGCAGATTCTCCCGCATCGCTTTCTCAAGCATCTTACTGAGAGCATTACAATAACAAACAATAATGAAGAGAATTGATCCCTTTACCTCAACCCTCTGCTACTCCGAAAGTAACTCTCGGGAGTATCGTTGATCAAAATTGAAAATGAAACAATAGAGATACAAAACTGAATCCACTTACACCACTTATCCTCAAATCTATATCTCCTAAGCATATACAAAAGGAACCTCCAGTTCACGTGATTATAAGTCTTCTGAATATCGAGCTTGCATAGCATCCCTAGGACCCCTAGACACAGTCTTGAGTCAATGCATTCATTCGCTATTAGTACAGAATCCAAAATTTGACGACCTTTCACGAAAGCATTCTGAAACTTCGACACCACTTTCCCTAGCACCTCCTTGAGTCTATTTGCCAAAATTTTTGCAGTAATCTTGTACATCCCACTGACCGGCTAATAGGGTGAAAATCCTTAACATCAGTCGCTCCCGGTTTCTTAGGGATCAGCACAATAAATATTGCATTAGAACTTCTCAGAAACCTGTCACGCTCAAAAAAGTAAGTGAAAACATCAATAATATACTGTTGCACCACCTTCCAACACGCCTTATAAAATGATAACGAGAAACCGTCTGGTCCTGGAACCTTATCATCATTCATACTAAACACGACCTCCTTAATTTCATCATCCCCAAATAGTCTCTCTAACCAACCGACATCCTCCTCCGTAATAGTAGAAAACTCCAATCCCTCCAACTCTGGCCTCCACTCAAACTGTTCCCGATATAGGTTCTGATAACAGTTCACCATATAGGTCTCAATATCATGTGGATCCTCATAAGTAACCCTCTCTACTTCCAACACTGTGACATAATTATTCCGCATGTTAGAATGGCGACCCTATGGAAAAACTTAGCACATTTGTCTCCCTCTTTCAACCACGTAACCCTAGATTTCTGGCGCCAAGCAATCTTTTCCATATCCACCAAACTCACTAGTTCTTCCCTTAATACTCAACGTCTCTCATTCTCATCCCCATCCAACCCTCGCATTTCCTCTAATTTATCCAGCTCCTCAATGTCTGAAAGGCACTGAACTTTAAGTTCACATTGTCCACCACCTCTTCATTCTACCTCATTAAATCTGTTTTTAACGCCTCCAACTTATGATCCAACACATAACTGGGGGACCTCCGAAAATCATAGAAAGCACACCAATTCCGTCCTCGCTCCCCAAAGCCTTTTTTAACCACATCTTCTCAAACATAAAAGGCCTTACTCCATTACCTCTAGTATTCCCAGATAACAAAATAGGAAAATGGTCAGAGTACACCCCCCCAATTTCCTCTGAGTAACATCTGAGTTGTAACGACCCGACCTCGTGCCGGAATCGTTATCTTACGTACTGTTCGTTTCGGGAGAGTTTATGCCCATCTTACCCCTCACAGCTTTTTGACGCGTTGCCCAATTGGTACCAGGATTCAACTTAAGTCTCCCATATGATGGAGGTCTTGGGTTCGAATCCTGGACACGCGCCAGAAAGCCGTGAGGGGTAAGATGGGCCTAGACTCTCCCGAATCGGACAGTATGTAAGATAACGATAACGATTCCGGCGCAAGGTCGGGTCGTTACAAACATTACAAAAAATGCGCGTTTTTTTGTAACGACCCGGCCTCTCCCCGAAGCCGTTATCTTACGTACTGTCCGCTCTGGGGTGGGCTTTTGCCCACTTATCCCCTTACGGCTTTCTGACGCGTCCCTCAGGATTCAAATCCAAGACCTCAATCATATGAACAACTTAAGTCTCCCATATGATGGAGGTCTTGGGTTCAAATCTTGGGGGTTTAGTCTCCTATATGATGGAGATCTTGGATTCGAATCTTAGGGGACGCGTCAGAAAGCCGTGAGGGGATAAGTGGGCAGAAGCACACCCCAGAGCGGACAGTACGTAAGATAATGGCTCCGGGGAGAGGCCAGAAAAAAAGGTAATGAGTTGTTTGTTTTCGAATACCTAACCTTTTCCCAGTCTCGTTAAGCCTCCTCACATTCCAGCTAATAAGTTTTGGAGTCATTTTAACGCTGCGTCATCCCTCCCTAGCAAAACTTTCCTTCCCTCGCTACCCTTAGCAACGTAATTTACTAACCATTCGAGTCGCTTAAGCTCGCGACGCCCTTCCTTCTAGCTTTGCCTCCTTGTGTACTCATCCCCTGCCCCCTACCAGCCTCCAACTCCTCAAACAATTGCATTAGTTTACTTTCATATCCAACGCAGGACACGCCAATAATCATTTCAGGTTTTGGGAAAAATTTTTAGAATGCAAGTTTTTTAGGTTTGTCTCTTATTATTATTTCTCTGCTCAGAGTTTTAGAGCTCTGACATTTTGTGGTGTTGGTTTTGGCATTTGATATCCATATTGTGGAGATTATGCATTCTTGAAGCTCTTCATCTTTTAGTGTAACCGTGGCGTTGATTTTCTTTATTATTAATATAATAATACCGATAGCTGTGAAGACTTTGGTGCAAAGTTGTTAAAAGAAGTTAAATCTAGCTGTGTGAAGTTGTCGAGTTAACAATCTCATTCTTCATTGCTGTCACAATAATTTCAGATGGAGGTGAAGCTATGCTGTGAAGTTGTAAAAAACAGAGTAAATATTAAGTTAAGAGAGGTTAAAAACAAAATACAAATAAAGTTAGATCATTGTTGATATTATTTTCTTATATGATGGCTAGAAAAAAAGGTAATGAGTTGTTTGTGGACATCTTACTAAGAGAATAATCTGAGCTACAGTGATAGATGAATTTTGTGTTATGTTGTGTAAATTCTCCCTCGAACTTCATTCACTACTGCCAAGTTTCTTCAACTTAGGTTATGTGGCATCTTAATTTGTGGATAAATTTTGCTAATCTCGTTCTGAAATCAGCATCAACTTGAGAAGAGGTGCACATTATGCCTTTCGTACAAGTCATTTGAAGCATTTGTCTAGTTGAATTCTCCGATATTACATAGTAGCGCATCTTGATGGTTTGCAATGCCATTGAGCTCTGTTAATATTTATTACAGTCGATTTGTCTGTGAATAACATATTGGTGTAAACATAACAAGGTTTCTTGTAATGCTAGCAAACCTTTCCATTTATAACTTTGCAAATATGCTTGCCAGTAATTTAAGTTTCTGTCTGTCAATGAGTAATTTGCTGTTCATTGTTTTTTGAAACCTTAACACAGACGACAACCCTATTGAGAGCAGACCAATCTTGTTTGGTGAGACCGGAATCTTTTGTTATAGAAAAATATTGCTGTGCATCTGTTGCTTTGTTAACTCGGTCTTTTTTTTATTTTAAAATCCATTTCATACATATTAGCTTGAATGTAATCAACCGTTTTTCACATGCTATGTAAGGTAAAACTTGTGGTGTTCACTTTGTGCATGTCTTGACATGTTCTGGATAAAGTAATTTCATTCTCTGGAATAATCTTTTCAGATTTCTTTGACCTATTTTTCTCTTCTTATTCTGATTTACAAAATCTTTACTCACCAGAGACTTTGGGGACAAATATTCTTTGCTGAGTTCATTCATTCTTGTTGCTGGACAAACAATCCTTACATGTATTGTCCTGCTACAAACTGAAAGCAAAAGCTGTGAAACAAATGATCTGTTGTACTATAGAATCAGATGGTATATATACATATCATTGTTCATAACATGCTTTATGGTTGGAGAAGGAATTGCTGCAAGTTCTGTGTTGGTTGGAGACATAGGGAATCTTTTCTTTTTATTCTTTTTTTTTTTTTTAAATTTCAAATAAGAAAAACTCATATTTTCCCTTTCTTTTTGTCTTTACTTCTCTTTAATGTCAAGTTTCTTTGCTTTCCTTCGTGAATGTAAACATTGAATACACATTTGAAATGCAATATTAGACTCTACATGAAACGATTTTAGGTTCAATCACGCTACAAGTATAAAAAAATTTGACACATAACACATGGCGGGAATTGATTGAAAGATGGAAAGAGAGAAAAAAAAAACAATCCAATCATTTACTGCCACGTCAACGTCGGTAAGAGTTCCCCGTACTCATGACTTATTGCTTTCTTAAGATACCCATGAAACACACAATAAGAGAATCAGTTCGTCTCAAGTTTTGAAACATCCACTCCTACATGACTTTCCTCATTCTGTGTATAATGGAAGGACATTGACAAATGATAAGAGTGGATGTTTCAAAACATCCACTCCTATATATAATATTACATTTATTTAACAGGATCTTGAAAGTTTTTCGAAGTGTTACTATGATATTTAATTTTTCATGCCTATTGTTTCGAATAATTATTTTTTTCTTGAATTTTTATGTTTAATTCATTGTTAACTATGTTGTTTAACTTTAATCAGCGAAGAAGTATAATAACACTACTTCGAAAATGCAATTAAAATGTAATAAACACTTCAAACTGACTTTTTATTGACTTTTTTTCTCCTATAATAGACGAAGTTGGCAATGTGTATTTGTTTTTTTTTATCCCTTCTTACTGACTTTTTTCCGTAAACAACGAACTTTTACCTTAATGCAGCAGATTTTGATTTTTCTTCTTGTATGTATGTATATTATGTATCTATATCTATGTATGTATGTGCATATATGATATACAAACATATACATATACATATATATATATATATAATGTATCAGTCTGCGAATGAGAATGACAGTTCCTTAGGTGCAGTAATACAGTTCGCAGTTTTCACGATGCATTGTTATTTATATAATATGTGATGATGATGAATGAACATTTGTCCCTACGTGACTGAATTTTTCGAGTATTTGAAAACATCTAAAAGTTTATTTGGAAAGTAATTATAAATTATTTAATTTATAAATAAATAAAAAATAATAGTAAATAAAGTAAATATTACTTATGAAATTCACAAAATCATTTGATAGTTTATAAGTATTAGCAAAACATAGGCATAACATAAACAATAATTATAATTGACAAGTCCCTCCAAAAACTTGACCTCTGAAAACAAACAAAAAATCACTCCCAATTCAATAGGCATAAAATGATAATTAAGTATGCTTTTCGCACGTTACATCAATAATTGAGATATTATTTAATCTCTCGTTTTTTTTCAAAATACATTTTTTTAAGAACATGAGATATAGGGCCTGTCTGGTGAAAATTTTCCTGACCACAAAAATCAATTCTCCTACTGTTAGAGATCATGTCAGCCGCAACATTTGACCCACCTTCTCACAGGCGGGTCCCACTTACCACTACAAACTAAAATATTAATTAGAATTGAGCAAGAATTCCTACCAGACATGCTGATAATGTCTACTGTTGATGTGACAATATCACATCGATAGTGAAGATATGACGTGATAACATCACATCTTATCACATCGCAATGAACAGAAGATCAAACTCGTTATTCAAGATTACAACCTAGCCACTTATGGTGCAAAGATAGAAGAGTTCCATGTTTTCAAATCGATAGGACATTTCATTGAAATCAACAAATTGGTTATCCTAACCTCATCTTTTCTTATCTTTCTTTTATCATTTTACTACCCAAATATGCAAAATCTTGTTTGGAAGGGATTAAAATCAGATTAAAATTGAAAATATAGCCGTTATTGTTGACTTTTATTAGACGGGTGGGACCCAATAACGGCCATATTTTCAATTTTAATTGGATTTTAAGCCCTCCCGAACGGGGTATTAATCAACAGTTTTTGGAAATGATTAAAATCGGATTAAAATTGAAAATATAGCCGTTATTGTTGACTTTTATTAGACGAGTGGGACCCAATAACGGCCATATTTTCAATTTTAATTGGATTTTAATCCCTCCTGAACGGGGTTTAGCAGAAAACTTAGGCCCTTTTTTATAGAAATTTTTTGAAAATAAATTTGGTGATAAGTGTTTTTTTAAGAATACTTGGTGGCCAAAAAAATACGATTACATGTAGAACATTTAATCAAAATTGAGTTTTAAAAAAATGAATTTCAAAAAATAAGAACCAAATTGAGGTTTAATATTATGATATTCATGCCATCCTTGCATCTTGTTGCGCAGTCTATACATGGTTTATTAGCAATGCATAGAGATCAGTAGGGAGAAAATGAAATAAAAGAAGAAATTGAAAGACTGTGTTCTAGTTTCAGAATATGATAACAAAGGAATGTTAGATCTACCAAACGACGAAAGAATTAGAGCCAAATTACAATTCTCCGATCTTATAAACGAGTGGACGTCTCCATGTTGGTTTCTAAGCCTTCGTGGTCATTATTTAGGAAAAATAATGTTTTAAGCAGTAAATTTTTGAAGAATTCGTGGTTAAAAAATAGAATTTTTTTTTTTTTGAGTTTACGTGTAGAATATTTTATTATTTGAATGTACGATTGAAAATGAGTACGTGGAATAAAGAGTTTTGAAATAATAGTTGCTCCTTCATTAGTTTAATTTGTTCTACAATTGAACTCCAAGAGCCCCTTCAATGAAATTTGCACATTAAAAAAGATTATTTTGCTTAACTATACACTTATAGGCACGTTTTGTACATTACATAGTAAACAAATAAAAAAATTGAGACAAGATTAATATCTTTAACTATGCAGTAATTTTAATTATGTTACAATAATTAAGAATTTTCACAATAACATATGTACTCATATAATTATTGTGGCCAAATTATGAAGAATATTCATATATAATGTCACTTTTCTGATCTAATTATCATAAATTAATGCTGAAATTAATTGTGTTCGCTTCAAATTATCATTAAGAAACAAGTAAAGGGAGAGATTGATATATAATCAGTTCAATGCTAACTGGAATATAAGAAATTGGAAATTAAAAGCCAACCTTGATGAGTTGTAATATGAACTCTTTGCAAATCCATTGTTTATAAACATGGTGATTAGCCAAATGAAGTGGAGAACAAAAATTTATGTCACAAATAAAGATTGAGCCGTCCAGCCAATATCACACCGCCGCCACCACTAGCACCGCCGCCGCCGTCGTCAAAGGCCACCTAGGTAACAGAAGGGGAGAAAGAAACGAAACCCAACTTGCAAATATGGATTTTGGGAACCAGCCCAACTCAGAAAACAGCCAGAAAAAACAGGCAATTGCTCCACCACCATTTTCTTGAAAGCTGCAACAAAAATTGTAGCATCAGGCTTCATTATATGCCAAAACTTCCCTTGTCGCCACCTGCAAAACCCTCTTACCCTGTGAACACAAAATAGATGGATTTTTTCAACTCCCATTTTCAAGATAATTTAAAGGGGTTTCTTGAAGAAGTGTGAGAAAACAAAGGCAGTGTTTTGGGATTGAAAACCATTTTCTCTCTTATTCAAGATTATTTTATTTTTTTCAGAGGCTTTGATAGGTATTTTTTGTCCTATTTCTTCAGTGGCAGGACAAGAGAAGACTGAGGACATAAGGCCTTTGCTTTGTGTTTGTTTGTGTACATTGGATTACGCTGTGACCGTCTGTCTCAGCATAGCATGGCCAAATAAATAAGCATGAAAATATGGGTTCGGTGTTTGTACGGTTTAGGCACGTACATTGATATATACGCATCCCACCCCAACTTTCTACTATTTAAAACATTACTTGACCCAAAGTCCTATTGCCAATTTAGCTAGATTTGCGCAAGCAATCTCTGTCCTGTTTTGGTTCCCTTTGTTAGCCTTGAGAATTGAAGAAATCCCTCCTCTATCCTCTCCTCGTGTTCACCAATCACCATTTCAAACTGTTTCAGCTCTGTGGTATCATGTATTTATGTGCAGGGCCCTGAGAGGATGTGGTGGGAGGGGAGGGGTACCTGACCTCGCTGACAAATGACAGGCAGCAATTCCGAGGCCTTTCTTTGTTTTTTTCGAGACTGCAACCAATCGAAACCAAACCCTACCCCAAGATTGTTTTGTGGCCTAAAATTCATTCATGTGTGGATTGAACAAAGGGAAGCGTGTTTTGCAGCAAATTAGCCTACACTAACGAGGTTGCTTTTCACGAAGAACTTTGCTTTGACCTTTCAGTCAAATTAAAAACCCCTTTTTAATCAATTATTATTTACCAATGTATGTTGTAAAAGGGAAAAATCATATGTACAGAACCTTTTTTACAAATGATTTACACCTGCTCACATGTGTGGGACTCATCGGAATAAAAAATGAAAAAAAACCCACCACCTCCTGTATTGTGTGGATCTGGTGGTCAGGTGGTGTTATGTAGAATCATGCTTTTGTTGTAGAATTACTTTTTAAGAAGAAAGAAATCATATTTAAATAATGAGATAATTATAAGATAAAATTGATATATATAGAATAATATGATTAGTAAGATTATCATGGAGTTAATATTCATTTAATGGACATAAGATTTTTTAAATCATTAGTATATTGATCAAAATGTAAAGATTTTTCTGCTTATGAAAACTAGGGTAAATGAGGTTTCACAAAAAAAGTTTAGTTATCCATTTTACATTACTGAATAGAACAATACTATCGAACACCAGTTTAAAAGGAAGCATATCGTAGCTCCTATTAAAGGGGACCTACTTCCTTGTATTTAATTGAAAAGACAATTTAGAGCCTGTTTGGTACAAATTCTCATTTTCTACAATAAATTGATTCTTATTTTCAACCACACATTCTTCAATAAAATAATATTTTCCATCACATCAATACTTTTTTCTTCTTTTTCAACCACACATTTCCCATCACATCACTATTCAAAAATCAATTCTTCCCCCTATAATAATATTTTCCATCACATCAATACTTTTTTTCTTCTTTTTCAACCACACATTTCCCATCATATCACTATTCAAAAATCAATTCTTCCCCAAAAAAACCCTACCAAACACATTCTTAATATCACTAATGCTGTCATCTAGACTGGTGTTAAACACAAGTGATGCTAAATAGCATTACTCTACTGAATATTGCATAATTAAATAATAAATTAGTTTACATGGTGGAGAAATAATTTAAACACCAAGAATGCATTACACAAAATGTTAATTAAATTTAAAATCTGCATTCTTCAAACTGATAGATATATTTTGGACTAAATATAATACTTCCCATCAAATCCAAAATACTGAATAATGCAGCTTAATTTCAAGTGTTCACGGTATGTTTGGCTTGGCCTAAAAGTCCAAAACCCTTTTCCAAACAATCATCTATAATATATAGAAAGAAGTAGCAAGAGACAGAATATGTCCAATACAAATTAATTATCAGAATTCAGACAAAATTTGCATTTTTTTTCCTGGTAAAACTTTGCACACTGGAAGAGAGAAATAGGGTTAGTTATGGAACAAAAATAGCAAATAACCAACACAGAGACAAAAATGAATCAAGAAAAAGAAGCCCATAACATCTATGGCGTGAGGTGTTTTTTACCAAACAAATTAGGGAAGAGAAAATGATAGGCTGAAAGAAAGACAAAATTGAATACAAGTAATGTCTGAAGAAGATGTGAACTCAACATTGACAATAATACAATTCTGAAGATATCAATCATTTTCATCAAAGATATTCACAAATAGCATTACCAAATTATTATGTATGTATATAAAATGGGAATACAAACAGCAACAGCAACAGCATTGCTCACTTTCCTTCTTCTTCACCAATATAGCACAAGTGACTAAAAAGAGAATTAGTACAGACACAGAGTTATATATATATAGTACCTTTTAGTTTTGTCTGAACAAGAAGAAATTTGTGTTTGGAGCCATGATGATTTGCAACTGCTTGAAACTCTCCTTCTACATGCAATTCAATATTAGACTCTGTGTGTATGTATGAGAGAGAGAGAGAGAGAGGAGAGAGAGAGAGCAACATCTGTAGCTACCATTTTATGAGAGCTTGACATAGTGACCACGTTCCCATAGGGGTGCACCCCTACCCAGCCCCTTTCGACAAGAAGACATTTATAGACGTGCACAAGGTTTTGACAATTATTTTCTACTTATCTATGCTTTGTATTTGTTTTTTCAGATCTTCAAACACGACGACGACGGGATACCAGGATAAATTTTCTCACTTTCGTTGTTGGTCTTGTGGACGTTATTGTAAGTCCATCTCCAATGGCAACATCAAATTTCACCAAAATTTGGTGAAGAAGTGCTCCGATGTGGCACCAAATTTTGCACCATTTTCTGCAAAGTCCAATTTACCCACTTTTTTCATTTGTCAAAAGAATTATTAGAGGGTATTTATGTCATTTGTATTATATTATTATTATTATTATTATTATTATTATTATTATTATTATTATTATTATTATTT
>OU503054.1:19401693-19451125 GCA_912172775.2 Fraxinus pennsylvanica
TTATGTAAATATGCATTTATGGTTTGTTTTGTCATAGGTTTTTCAAGGAGTTGAGTGAAGAGGAAAGAGATAATGCCGAGAAATTGATGGATTATCAAGTGCTTAATCATTTGCTTAGTTTATTTTTCTTTCCTTTTGCACAATTTTCCTCTCTGAACGGATGAAATTCGTTAATAAAAGGGGATCAATTTTTGTAAATGAAGTGGAGATTTAAATGGTGTAATTTAAAGGGTGTCTAAATATTCATTGCTTGAAAGAATTCGATGTTATTTTTGCCATTGCTCAATTGTGGAATTACAAAAATTATAACGGTTATCGTGCAACGCACGATTCACACTAGTCCTAGAAAAATAGAAAAGTGGCCTTGAATGAACTAGTGCCAGCGGGACAAAATGGTTATATTTTCAAAGACAAGAAGTCAAAAGGTTAGCTGAAATTTCATTGCTAATTGGCTTTCTTCGACCCTAATTTTTCGGCTTCTTTTTTTAAAAAAAAGAAAGAATGCTTGACTTGACCATGTGGATTACTTTAAAATTAGATTTTTAATAAATTTTGATAAAAATTAATGAATTAAAAGAGTGTTTGGCTTCCAATATATATATATATATATATAACCACACATTCTCCAAATAAAATAATATTACACATAAATTCAAAACGTTTTATTACTTTCCAACCACATATTGTTCCATCAATCACTATTCCAAAATTTATAATTCCCCCAAAATGGGTGCCAAACACATGCTAAGGGTGTGTTTGTCTCCCATTATTGGGAGAAAAATAGAGTAATGAATAGTATTTTTTGGAAAATATGCGGTTGAAAAGTAACGTAATTTTATTGATTAGTGTGTATAATATTTATTGGGTGAATGTGTGGTGGAGAATCTTACTGTAACAAATAATTTTTTGAAATAATGGTAGACAAACAAAGGCTAAATGTAGTTGAAAAGTTGTGAAATCCATAAAATATGTGATTAAAATTAATTGTTAACTTTAACTTAGATTAAAATATGATTTTTAATCGATACCGAACATAGGCTTAGTAGTTCGCTTTGGAAGGGAACTTGTTACATCTCCTCAACTCGGATCACAAGTAAAGATTCACTAACATGAAATGCTTTCATATTTTAAGGTCCACTTATTAAGAGGAAGAACACACGGGACATAACTTCTAAAGAACAATTTTTAAATAAATCGATTTGTTTAGAACTTTGTATCGATTTCCTTTAATTTTGTGCTTTCATATTAAAAACTATTCTCAGATAAAGAAATATCAACGGGAAAATCGCTGTGTTAGGCACAAAAAAATTGATTATGAAATATTTTACACATGCCTCTATACACAAACATACATATCACTAAAAGTAGAGGAAAAATTGAACACGACAGTTTGGGATAATGTTTTATATTCAAGGAGAACTTTATACAAGGTAAAAGTGAAAACACACAATTTCAAGAACGTGTCTCTATATTTCTGTCCTATATTCTTCTAGTCGGATAAAATACTTTTAGAAAATTTACAAAATGTGTGTAGAAGCAACTTTTTGATTTTTTTAAATGTCCTGCCTTGCCTAACGAGTCCTAACTATATTTAATTTCATTTAGGTAGGTTAAAAGCATGTTTCGAAAGTATTTATCAACAATTAAATTATAAATAGATGAACATAAGCCAATCATAGGCTAATTTAGCTTGGCAGTATTAAACTTACAGGGCTAATTACAATGAACTGTTATGAAAAATGTTAAAATTGTCTATTTTAGTATACTGTCTAATCCACCAAACATGTATGTTATGCCTCATTCGATGAGGCTCCAAGCATTGATCACGTGACAGTCAATTAGCAAATAAAATTAGGCTCTATTCTACGTTACTATCTTACCCAGCCCAATCAAGGCCACCAAACATAGGTAGTCGAAGTGATGCACCATCTCAGCCGACATGCCATGTAGAGATCGACCCTGACCGTTTGAGAAGGCGAGTGCCTTGTGGGCTCGCCCATGAACAGTGACTATAGGGTCCCCAACGGTCACAATTTTTTTTTTTTGAAAAACTCTATAGATACTCCTCATTTCAATCCATTTTTCACATAAAATTCTCTATGATCTATCTTCTGTATTTCCCAATCTAAGTATTTACTCTCAAGTCTCAATTTCATTCCTCATTAGTTATTTCGTTATTCAATCATCAATCTATGTATTCATCTATTACATTTCTATTTTTTATATATATATTTTCTCACTTTATCTCACCTTTAAAATTCATCCATTGCATTCCATTATCTATACTACTATAATTTTATTTCATCCTTATGGATTCCAATTTTATTTCATACAAATGGATCCCAATTCTTACATTGAGGGCTTGTTCGGTGGCAACTCGCCTATGACACCACCACAATTTCAATTTCATAATGATTTCTTCGATTTCAACTACATCCCATTCTAGACGATTTGAGTTTCGACGATGTTCACGAAAGTAATCATCCAGTTGATTTGGATAATGATGAAGAAGTGGAGCTAGAACTCGAAAGACCCGACAGAACAGGGAAGCGAAAGTCTAAAAAAATTGCGAAGTGTTAGGAACGCTTCGAATTGAATTCAACGGGACGTACAGTCGACGAAGTCTAGAAATATAAAGCAGTTTGTAAATATTACCAAACAAGATTGGCATGACAAAAGGAAATTGGAACTATCCACCTCAACCAACACTACGTGAAATGTTCAACCAAACATGGACTTGTTGGCTAAACATAAACACAACTGCAATTTGGTACTCCTTCTTCTAGTACTAATTTTACTACACTTAGAGTATCTCCAAGAGACTCTCTATTTTTAAAGAGTATATTCTATCATTTGGAGAGCATCTATAAATTTAGAGAGTTAAAATTTTGAAGTACTCCAACAAACTCTTTATATTTAACACTTAATATTACTACTCCCAAAAAATATTTATTATTTTTGTTTATCTTTTTAGTATCTCATATTTAAAGAGGCTCTCTATTTTTAAAGAGCATATTCTATTATTTAGAGAGCATCTATAAATTTATAGAGTTAAAATTGTGAAATACTCCAACAAACTCTTTATATTTAACACTTAATTTTACTATTCCCAAAAAATATTTATTTTTTTCTTTATCTTTTATTTTAAGTAGCTTTTCTTTAAATTATTTTATTGATTTCCTACATTAAAAATTGAAACACTTTGAATGAATTTAATTATAGAGTCAAACTCACTCTCCAAATTAAAATGTTAATTTAAAGAGTATCTTTGAGCATGATTTTAAATATTGACTCTTCAAAATAGAAAGCATTTCATGTTTAAAGAGTTTCTTGGAGATACTCTTAGACAATGGCTCTATTCGAAAGAAAATTGTCGTAAATGAATGGTAAAATATGTTGCCAGAGTTGAGTTGCCACTAAGTATAGTGGACAACCAACATTTCACAAGGTTCGTGCAAGAACATTTTCAACCAAAGTACGTTAGGGCAAGTAAAACACTCTTTGTTTCAATTGCATAGATTATTTTGTTAGGCACAAGAAACAAATGATACATGATTTACAAAAATATGGTCGTGTTATATCGTTTACATCAGATATATGGGAATACATTGATAAAAAATGTTATATAGCTACAGTTGCACACTACATAGACTCACTTTGGGTTATACATAGAAGATAATTGCTTTTAAAATAATTGAATTTGCTCATAATGCTATTGTGCAAATTTTAAAAGAATATTGGTGTGAATCTAAAATACATTGTTTTATGTTCGATAATGCAAGTGTTAGTAAGCTAGTTATTGATAAACTGTGTAGGGTTCTTAATCCATTGGTGGTTTTCTATTTCATATTCGTTATGTGTGTCACATCTCTAATTAGGCAAGATGGTATGAAGCATATTGGCTATCAAATGGGTCGAATTAGAAATGCAATAGTATATATTACTATATTACCAAGTAGAAAAAAGCATTCGAAGAATATTGTACTCAATTTGATATGGAATCCAAAAAAATTTGTAACCGTCATAGTGAATAGGTGAAACTCGACTTACTTATTACTCAATGTTAGCCCGAGAATAACTAACCAAGATGGGGGTGAATTGGTTTTTAAATTTTTTTCGAAGAATTAATCTAAATTCAAGCAAGTAAAGACTAAATAGATTAATTCAAATAGTAAGCCCAAATATAAAAGTGAAAAGTAAAAGGAAGAAATGATGCAAACGATATATTTGTAGAGGTTCGATCCAAAGATGATTTACATCCCCTGTTACCAAACTCTCTGGCAAGAGCAAGACCTTTTCACTATATTAATTGACTTATGGTGCAATCAAACCCTTTCCAACGCTTCCGGTAACTTACAAATAAGGAGCACCGATCCTTATACAATGTTGAGATTTACGGTACTTCAACACGACCCACACTATTGAGCTTTACAGGACCTCAATATGACTCACACAGTGACTTACAATAAGGAGCATCAATCCTTATACAATGTTGATCTTTAAGAGACTTCAACACGACTCACACTTTATCAAAGTGATTTAATAATGAAATTCTTCTCTTAATAAATAATACAAACAAATTAAGTACTAGAGAGACTAACANCTATTGAGCTTTACAGGACCTCAATATGACTCACACAGTGACTTACAATAAGGAGCATCAATCCTTATACAATGTTGATCTTTAAGAGACTTCAACACGACTCACACTTTATCAAAGTGATTTTACAATGAAATTCCTCTCTTGATAAATAATACAAACAAATTAAGTACTAAGATGGGCTAACACTTCAATGAATAGAAATATATGATAGCTCAAGTATTGATTAAAACTTTGATTAATATGATGATTTTACAAGTTTAGTTCAATCAATCAAAATTTCAATATGAAGAAGAAAATGAAGAGTTTATGCAATGCAAGTGTAAAAATCTTTTTCAAAAATATATTTCTTTCAAAATTGATATAGATAAATTAAGTACAATGAGAAATGAAAAACTTTGATAAGAGAAATTATTCAAAAAGTTTGATCCAATAATCAAAATTTTTGCTATGAAGAAATAAATGAAATGAATGTAAAAATGTAAACTCAAAGGAATATCAATTGAATCCTCTCAAAGTTCTACTAATAAATGAGAAGTGAGTTGGTATTATAGATATGCAAAATGCCAAAGTTTATGTCAAATCGGATGACCGGTCCGGTCGACCGCCAATTTTCGGATAACCAAAATGATCATTTGTACGAAAAAATCAGAAGTCAGAATGGAAAAAATCGGACGTGCTATTTTTTGCTGGTGATTGCCTCCTCCACCGGTTGACCGTCGATCAATTTTTTTTTTTTGAGATATGATCTAAGTTCAAGTACACTTTAAAATATCAATCTTACATTTGATCAAAAATCTTTTATGCAAGTGATATGAAAATAACTTTTCCTGCACAAAATGATTTTTTAGCTATTGTCATTCATTACTAAAGATCTAAGCGCTTTACATATGATCTCGAAAGCACAGTCCTTAATCTTACTTCGAAGTTTCTTTCATGTATGGCTCTTAAATTCTTGATCTTGTTCTTCTTTATGAGCCCGATTTGATAGTCTTGATTTTGATCTTTTAAACTCTCATCTCGAATGATTTGACTTGAATGTTTAACTTTCACTTTGATCTTCATTTCAAGTCCAATTTATGATGTGTTGATTTTAGCATTGAACTATCATCACTCAAAATTAATTGTTAGAAATAATATTAATTTTGTTTGTTATGATCAAAACATTAAGAATGAAATCGACCATAGGTAAACAATTTCCCATTTTTTTATTATGACAAACAAGATGATTTGCAATGTAAGATTGAACAATTGATATCGTATTGATAAAGGAATCTACATTATAAATTTATCATATAATTCATGTTCCACCTATCTTTTACAAATCAATAATCATACATTCAAAGCATATTATTTTTTAAATCAAAACCTGCATAATCATCTCACTTCATTTCCCCATTTTGGCATAAGCAAAAAGGTATATCATTTAAGATCAAAGGACGACCATAAGAAACAATAAAAGATTCTCCATTTTTAATGCTTTTCAAATTTATCTTACTCAATTTCTCCCTTTATCATAAGCAAAATGATAGCACATATGAGAGCCAGTTTATTGTATATAAGATCAAAATTTTAAATCAACCATAAAAAATAGTAATATATTCCCCCTCAATTATGAACAAGATACAAGTTTGAATAAGAGGATAATCATCACATTTATAGTAAAATAATCATTTGGGTAAAATTTATATACATTTCAACTAATTATTCACATAGAATCAATCATAAGAGAACATTTAGCAAGAATTTAATTTAGCCACATACTACAAATTTATTGATAATTTCCAAACTTTTTTGAATATATGAAAATCTATTAATTGTTAGAGGTTTAATGAGAAAATTGGCCAATTGATTTTCCTTATTCACAAATTTTAAAACAATGTCCCAATTTTGAGTAACTTTAGAATACCATAGACGTAATATCTTAACACCACTAGGATACCTACAATTCGTTTTATGGCACTAAAGTGCGATTCTTGAGTATTGGGTTGAAATATAGCACATAATCACACACTAAATATAATATCGAGTCTACTTGAATTTAAATAAATAAAAGATCCGATCATACCTCGATATTTTATTATGTTTTATGGAAGTACCTTGATCGTCTTTGTCCATTTTGATCGATGAGCTCATAGGAGTGTTCATTTCTTGGATCTTCCTTATTTTGGTCTTGAATAGTCATTTGTTCAAAAGAAGTTTTCGATCCTATACCATTAGTAATATCTTTCTCACGATCAAGAAGGTTAGTTTCATTGAAAGTGACATGCATGGATTCTTTAACGATTAGAGTTCTCTTGTTAAAACTGTATAAGTTTTTCTAGTCGATGAAAAAACCTAGAAAGATTCCAATATCGGATTTTGAATTAAATTTTTCAAATTTTTCTTTTGTATTGAAAATGAAGCATTTGCAACCAAAAAACTTGAAACAACCGATATTTGAAATTCTATTTTTTCAAAGTTCATGGGGGTTTTGTATTTTCTTTTGTCTAATTGAAACTCTATAAACAATATAGCAAGTAGTGTTAACGGTTTCGGCCCAAAAGTATTTTGGTAAACTATTTTCATTTAGTATAGTCCGAGCCATTTTTTGCAATGTACGATTCTTCTTTTTACTACACCATTTTGTTGAAGAGTTTTAGGAGTCGAAAAGTTATGTTCACAACCAAAAGTTTTGCCCAAATCATCAAAAACAATATTATCAAATTCTCCATCATGATCACTCCTAATGGTAGTAGTAGTGTATCCCTTATTGTTAACCTTTTTACAAGAATGTTCAAATGCATTCAATACTTCATCTTTTAGGTTAAAAAATGGAACTCAAATAAATCTAGAAAAAGTCATCAATAATGACAAAATCATAATGTTTACCATTTAAGTTTGTGATACTAGATGATCCAAAAATATTCAGGTGGAGAAGTAAAAAAGATTTTGTAGTTCAAAAAATGTTACTTTAATTTGAAAGAACTCTTTACTTGTTTTTCATGCATCACAAATTTTGTATTTCTCAAATTTCAAACTTTACAAACATTTTAACAAAATAAGTTTTGAAAATTTTGAAGGTAGGTTCATGCTAACATGACTTAATTTTCTATCTCATAACCAAGTATCATATTTTAAACTCAATAAATATTTTTCTCTGCATTTAAACTTAGTGTTTATGACATAAACATTCTTACTTCGACTTCCTATAAATATTACCTCTTTTGATGTAGTATCCTCAATAATGCACTTGGAAGAATCAAATTTGATAAGATAACATTCATCACACAAACGTCTAAGGTTATCCACTAAGAAGACAAATCAATAAAGGGAGATGCATGATTACCAATAATTTTAATGTTAATGATTTTTACTATCGCATTATCTCCAAAAGTATCATGACTGCTATTCTTTATTTTAAATCTTGACAATAAAGCTTGATTTTCTGTTATGTGTTTTAAGCATCCACTATCCAAAGTCCATTTGCTTTCTAATTTCCTTGGTATTTACAAAAATAATTCAATTTTTTTGTCTTTGGGACCCATACATCATTGGGTCCTTGATAGTTAGTGTTAGTAGATTTTTGAATTCACTTATAATTGTTTTCAAAATGTAATCTCTTTTCGATAGAACAATAAAAAGGTACATGTCCATTTTTATTGTAAAAATTATATGACACATTAGAAATAGGAGAAGTGAAAGTTTTAACAAAGAAATTTTTAAGAGACTTTTGTTTCAAAAATGGTTTATATCCAATTCCTTCTTTATCAAAAATACATTTTTGCTCACCAAACACTAAATCAAAATTTTTCTTCCCTTGAGTAAATTTGTGAATAATTTGAGTCAAATCTAAAATTCTTTCTTGTAAAAAAGAATTCTCCTTAATTAAAGAATTATAATCGACTTTTCCTTTTTCAAAATCATTTTGAATTTTTAAAAATTCATTTACCTTTTTTTTTCCAATAAAGAATTTTTCTTTTTGAGAGTAGAGTGTTTAAAAGCAAGTTTTTCAAATTCTTCAAAAATTTCATCATAAAAGATATACAATTCATCATATGAACAATTTTCATTTACCTCATTTTCAATAACCATGAAGCTCATGTTGACAATTTCATCTTGACTTTCACGGTTTCACCTTCTTCATGGTCATCATCATCACTTTCATCCCATGTCGTTTGGAGTGCTTTCTTTTTGACGAATCGATTCTTTTCTCCTCCATTTTCTTCTTTCTTTTGGAATCGATGATTTTTGCTTAAACTTTTCAATTTCTTAACAAGAAGAACTAGATCATCAAGTTCTTCATCATTCATATTTTCGCTTGAAGTGCCTTCATCGACTACGCATTTTAACGTAATTTGGCGCATTTCCTCTTCTTTGCTAAACCGACCCATTTACTATCTATTATTTGATTGACTAATCCTTTATATTGGAATGGGTGAAGGGTCTTTGGTATTTTCTATCAACATTCTCAATGGATTTCATTCTTCCGAGAGCGATCTAAGCATTTTACTTACAAGATCACCATTAGTGTATTATTGATCAAAATTTTTGAGGCTATTAACAATATCGATGAAGCGAGTAATCATGTCAACAATAGATTTATTTTCTTTCATGAAGAAATTTTCAAAATCTTTAAGAGCTTGTTTGGGAGAGATTTTTGGGGGAAAAATTGATTTTGAATAGTGATATGATGGGAAATATATGGTTGAAAAAGAAGAAAAAATTATTTATGTGATGGAAAAATATTATTTTATTGAAGAATGTGTGGTTGAAAATGAAAATTGATTTACTATAAAAAAATCTAATCCCTCCCAAATAGGGCCTAAGTAAGAGATTTATTTTAGTTTCTTTCACTTTACTAGTTCCAATATGGGTAATTTCTAAAGCATGTCAAATATCATAAGCAGAATCATATGTACTAATACGATTAAATTCATTTATATCTAAAGCACAATCGAGTAGATTTTTGGCTCTAGCATTTAAAGACAATTTTATTTTATCTTCTTCCTTATATTCCTCTCTAAGTTTCTTTAATAACATTTTTAGGCACATAGAAACCAAATTCAATAACTTTCCAAATATTATATTCTATTGATTGAATAAATAGCGTTATCATAGTCTTCCAATAGTTATAATGAGTACCATCAACTAAAAGAGGACGATTTGTAGAACACCCCTCAAGACTTTGAAAAATGTGGTTAGTCATTACTCAAGATTGTGAAATCTTTAAAATTAAGCACATTGCTCTGATACTAATTGTTAACCCAAGAATAACTAACAAAGAGGGGGGTGAATTGATTTTTAAAACTTTTTCGAAAAATTAATCTAAATTCAAACAAGTAAAAACTAAATAAATTAATTCAAATAGTAAGCCCAAATATAAAAGTGATAAGTAAAATGGAGAGAGGATGCAAACGATATATTTGTAGATGTTCGATCCAAAGCAATTATCTACATCCCCCATTACCAAGCTCTCCGGCATGAGCAAGACCTTTTTACCGCGCTAATTGACTTATGGTGCAATCCAACCCTTTACAATCCTTCTGGTGACTTACAAACAAGGAGCACCGATCCTTATACAATGTTATCTTTAAGGGACTTCAACACGACCCACACTTTATCAAATTGATTTTACAATGAAATTNAGAAGATAAAGAAATAAATAAAATGTAGGTTCAAAAATTTTCAAAAAATATCTCTATTTTAATGGATGCTAGTAATAAATTAAGTACTAAGAGAGAAATGTGAAACTTTGATGAATATGATGATTTTACAAGTTTAAATCAATCAAAGTCTCAATATGAAGAAGAAGAAAAGTTTATGTAATGTAAGTGCAAAAATCCTCTTAAAAAATTTATCTCTCTTAAAATTGATATAGATAAATTAAATACAAAGAGAAATGAAAAATTTTGATAAGAAAAATGATTCAAGAAGTTTAATCTAACAATCAAAGTTTTTGCTATGAAAAAATGAATGTAAAAATGTAAACTCAAAGAATATTTTTCCAATGAAAAACTTTGATGTGTATATTTTTCAAAAGTTAATTTGATCAAAATTTTTTCAAAATTAAATGATTTGATAATAATAAATGAGATGATAAATGAATATAAATTTGCTCAAGAGTATCTCATTTGAATGCTCTTAAATTTTAAAATGAAGGGCAAGTGAGTTGGTATTTATAGCAGTGAACTGTCTAATATTTTGCCCAACCGAACGAACATCCAAACGTCCGGAACTCATCCGGACGACCAACTAGCTGTTATTGTCGGAACGGTAAAAAAACTGATCGTTGGGGATGAACCGGATGTCCGGATTGATGAAGTTTTTCTGTCAAATCGGACGTTTCGGTTGACCGTTGACCTTTTTTTTTTAAGAGATATGATCTAAATTCAAGTATCACTTTGAAAAATGAATCTTACATTTGATCAAAAATATTTTATACAAGTGATATGAAAATAACTTTTCATGTACAAATGATTTTTGAGCTATTGTCATTCATTACTAAAGATCAAAGCATTATACTTTTACATATGATCTCGAAAGTATAGTCTTTGATCTTGCTTCAAAAAAAATTTCATGTTTGGCTCTTAAACTCTTGATCTTATTCTTCTTTATGAGCACGATTTGATAGTCTTGGTTTTGATCTTTAAGCTCTCGTCTCGAATGATTTGACTTGAATGCTTAAGTTTCACTTTGATCTTCATTTTGAGTCCGATTTATGATGTGTTGATTTTGACACTGCTTGATTGATTTTAACATTAAACTATCATCATTTAAAATCAATTGTTAGAAATAATATTAATCTTATTTGTTATGATCAAAGTATTAATGATGAAATCAACCATAGGTCAACACTCAAATCATGTGAAGGATATGAAGCATTAATTACTAAAATTTATAATTCTAAACATACAAAAAATGATTATGAGTTTGCTTTAACAAATACTATCTATGAATTACCCTTTAAAGTTAAAATATTTTTGACAAATTTCTATACTTCTACAAATATCGTATCTGAAGTATACTACCCCACTAGTTCTTAAGTTCTTAAATGTCTTTTTATTATTGTAAGAACTTTTAATAATATAGAAATGATCTTGATTTAATGAAATATAATTTTCTATAGAACTAAAGTTTAGAAAATAGGTATAATTGCAGCAAAGACCCCAAACATTTGAAACACTAGCAAACTTTTTTCAAATATTTCAAAAGTTGCAACTATCACCCCAAACATTTTCAACCGTTGCATCACATGCCCTTTTGGATGGTTTCCATCCGGTCTGTCGCCAGTTAATCAAAACTTAATTTTGACCACATTTTAATCAATGTCAATGAGGGAAAATGGTACTTACATATTTATTACATTAAAGAATTAAAATAATAATTAAATAAAAGAAAAAAAAAGGGAAATTGAAAAGTTGAACATTCTTCTACCTAAATCCATCTCACCCTTTACGTTTGCAACCGTCGACGTCCGCTGACGTCACCGCAAAGTTTCGACACCACTACTCCACCCATCCATCGCCACTACTACAAACCACCATCATCACTACCATCGAAACCAACATCACTGTCATCTCCAAAAACTGTTACCCCTATCCCCCAACCAAAATAAACCCGAGCAGTAAAAATCAGGCTCCAAAGCACTGAGAACATCACAATTTTTCTAACAATTTCGGTAAATCCTTCAATTTATGGGTTTTGGGATGTTAATTAACAAAATTGACCACATAAAAACCTTTAGCAGCATCGTACTATAATGGGTTTATCTACGATTAATAATAATTCATGCCCCAATCAAAGAATCCAGGCCAAGAACATGGTTTTAATTTGGGTTTCGGGTTAGGGTTGGAGAGGAATAAAAATGTGTATTACGAGGTGGGTGAAAAGTGGCAGGAGTATACGTACGGCAATTTGCGGTGTCATCAACGTTGGCACTGACGTCGACGGTGACTAGGTGATATTGTTTTTTAGTTTTGGGTGGTTTGGTTTGAGGTGGGGGGTAGAGTTTGAGGTGAAGAAGACAATTTTTTTTATTTTTCTTTATTTCTCGTTTTTCTTTTTAAATTATTTACTTTAATTATTAAATGTAGTAAATAGAAAGTTATTATTTTACCCTTTATAAATTTATTTTTAAAAAATGGTCAAACTCACTTTTTTGGTCAAGTAACAAGAATATGAGTGGAAACTATCCAAAATGCCTGTGATGCAATGGTTGAAAAAATTTGGAGTGATGGCTGCAACTTTTGAAAGATTTGGGAAAGTTTGAGTGTTTCAAAAGTTTGGGACTTCTGCTACAATTATTCCCAGAAAATATTAAGAAGACTTGCCTATTTTCTTTAACATGCATAATGGACCACGTACAATTTGAAAGGTACTAAACATGTCATTAGAAAAATCACAAATGTTTTAAATTTTGATGCTCATATTACTTATTCTAACTTAGAGAATAACTTTAATGTATGAATTGTATGCACAAAATTGGGTGCAAATGTTAGTTGGGCACCCTCCGTACTCCCTAATGGTAATCTTGATGAAGATCATGAAGGAATATTGAATTTATTTACAGAATTTAGGGATGAAAGATTTGATGCAAGTTTTTCTAGTATATCTCTTGCATACAATCAACGTACATGAGACGTAGGTCCAGCTGAAATCCCTACAAAATTAAATAAGTATTTTAGTCATCACATGCTTAGGACCATAGATCCAGCTAATGTAATGACTTTTGATTTACTTGATTTTTGGAGACGTCATGAATAGATATATCCCATTGTTTCTGTGATTGCACATGGTGTACTAATACATTTTGTTAGCACTGTAACATTGGAGCCTGCTTTTAATGCAGTGGTCGAATTTTATCTAATTTTAGGAACCAGCTCGAAGAAGACATTTTGGAAATTTTAATGTGTATAAAGGATTGGCAAGACACTCATTATTGAAAAACGTTGGCAATGTGTATAAAGTTTAATGTATACAATGCTCGTAGGCAGTAGGCCTAAGCCAATTGACCCATTTCCACTCCTACGAGGTGAGGTGCCACAACCTATTGCAGAGTAAATCCGAAGTGGCTAACCTCTCAACACGCGAAGGCATCATCCTCTTTCACCTCTTTCGAGAGATTTACCAAACGGTGCCTAAATAAGTATTTTAGTCATCACATGCTTAGGACCATAGATCAAGCTAATGTAATGACTTTTGATTTACTTGATTTTTGGAGACGTCATGAATAGATATATCCCATTGTTTCTGTGATTGCACATGGTGTACTAATACATTTTGTTAGCACTGTAACATTGGAGCTCGCTTTTAATGCAGTGGTCGAATTTTATCTAATTTTAGGAACCAGCTCGAAGAAGACATTTTGGAAATTTTAATGTGTATAAAGGATTGGCAAGACACTCATTATTGAAACACGTTGGCAATGTGTATAAAGTTTAATGTATACAATGCGCGTAGGCAGTAGGCCTAAGCCAATTGACCCATTTCCACTCCTACGAGGTGAGGTGCCACAACCTATTGCAGAGTAAATCCGAAGTGGCTAACCTCTCAACACGCGAAGGCATCATCCTCTTTCACCTCTTTCGAGAGATTTTTTATACAAAATCTTTCGTAATTGATTGATGTAACTTCTTTGCAGTTGGTATATCTCAATCTAATTTTCAAATATGAGGCCTAGGCATAGGGTGACCACTTTTTAGAATTACTAAATACCTCTAAACTTAGGACTATAGAAATGATGCCTATGATGAGGCTGCTTGGCCGTTAAGATGAGGCCATGTCTCATTTCATTCAACTGTAATCACTTCACCTCTTTTACTATAAAAACTCACACGTAGTGTCATTTGAAGTCAATAGAAATTTACACACTCTTAGTAATATTGGCCACTCTTTTTATTCTCTCTATTTACCTCTAGTGCCTTTATACTAATGTAGCTCACGTCATCGGACCATTCCACACACTTACAAGTTGATTGACTTAACCGTCGAAGTGCTTGTAGTCGCCTTCCCCACCGTTGAAGACGGCCACATGCCTCTAACAGTTTGTCCAAGTACGTAGGAACTATAAGCTTGGACGTGAGTGGAGCTAGAATCTATTGACCACGTCACCTATGCAAAAACCGAGGTGAACAATGTCCTTAAAATAATAGGCAGTGGTGCAAATAGGAAGAAAACGAAACTTGAGTGTACACGAATATTAGATACCTAAAAAAGAACTAGGGTTTATTTTCCTTCTAAGATCAAAAGAACCAAGAATTAGCATCCAATACCTTGATAATACTGATCAATAGTGTAAAAAGAATTTAGATCTGGACTGCATTAGGCTTAGAAGAATATTTACTAGTGCATGTCCCTTCTGTGATGCAACCGCACGTTCTTGTTTTCATATTGCACATTTTCCTTCTTATCATATTGATTTTAATTTGAATTGGATTCTTTTTCCAGCTTACATTTTAGGACATTATTGATAGACACAACACAACACATTAAACGAGATTCTGTTTTTTTTTTTTTCCAATCATGCTACAAGTATGGAATAGTTTCACAGATTTCTTTACGTGGCACCGTGTGATTGGACAGTTAGGGAAAAAAATTTCACCCATACATGTTCTGCCCTTGCAAAACATGTATGAATTCTGTGATCAGTTCTTTTTATTATTATTTTTTTTTTCATTCTTCGGTATTTGTTGGTGCTTCATAGTTTGCCTTCCTGGACAAGCCAAACTTCCCAAACTCTTCTAACAATTCTTGTATGGAAGTCTAAGGTTTTAGATGACTCCGAACAAAAGCTGGTGGGAAGAGTATAAATTTCAGTGGAGGATATATATTATGCACTTGAATCTTTGACGACCAGTCTTCACGTGAATAGGATTTGTTCTGATGCCAAATTATGCGATTTTCAGTGGCCCTAAAATCATGTAGATTTTTTTGAGAATAAATTGGGTAAAAAGTGATTTCTTTGGTGAATGTGTGGTAAAACTTAGATAAAAGTTATGTGTTCACGTACAAAGTTATTTTATTGAGAATATGTGACAGAAATAAGTTTAAGGAAAAGTAAATTTTAAAATATCACTACCGAACATGGCATTTTTTTTGTTTATATTTATATGATTCCTCTTTCCCCTTGGCAAGATAAAAAGAGAAAACCAAAAAAGGAAGGAAAAAAAGTGAAAATAACCCACTCAAATTTTTATTTTCTAAATTAAATCACTAAATGTGTTCATAACATCCCATTATCACTTGTATGTCCAATCCCATACTGCATCAATATACAAAGAATAAGTAGACTTAGATAAGGAGTTAGAGGGAATTAATTAATGTCTTTAGACAATGTTCTATCCTTTACTTAGAGCATATCCAATGGTATTGTAAAATTGAGATTTAGATCTCCACAGTAGTCGAAAAACTTTCCAATTGAGAGATGCAAATTGCATTTCCCGGCAGAAAATGTAAAATTAGATATAAATGTATATCTTTTTTTTTTTTTAATATTCACAAGATGCAAAAGGTGGATTTAGATTTACCTATTGGAGTATAATTTGGATTTAGTACCACTTGAATGTAAATGAGGATGCAAAAATGGTTTTAGACGTACCAAATTTCTTCCAATTTTACACCATCACTGAAAATGCTCTAAGTTGGCAAAAGAATATAATCCCAATTAGGATAAATGATATTATACAAAGAAAATCAGTTGGAATATATTTTTTTGGACATTCTACTGAATTTCTGATACTGGTTTTCATTGGTTCAGCTGTGACAACCACGAATATACCTCTTATAAGCTTGAATAAGAAATTTCACATTTGGTATCATTATTAGGCGGTGAATTTAGGCTAATTTAGGTTATATTCTATGTGTTCGAAGGCTCGAATTAAGTCCATCATATTCAGGAATTATTTTACAATTTGTGATTTACTCGTGAATTAGTAGTGCTCCTCCACAATGCAAATCCACTTTTCTTAGAAAGAAAAATGAACTATAGGGTTTCCAAGGCACGATTGAAAAACAAAATCAAAATAAGTATTGAATTTTAGAGAAATAGAAGATAGAAAACACATAATAAAAGTAGAGAGAGAAATAGGCGGGAAGCTTTATTCAGCTGAGGGAAGAATCTTACCAAAAAATGTTCAATACAATCACCTATATATAAATAATTGATCTAACTAATTGACAGCTTGAACTCTAACTAATTGATAGCTGGTAATGTAAAATATCTATGTAACTAATACTCCCCCTCAAGAGGGCCTGTGAATGTCAAGAACGGCCATCTTGGCAAGCAAAGAGAGTAACGATGCAGAAGGCAATGCTTTGGTGAATACATCGGCTAGTTGGTGATGAGTGCAGATAGGAAGAAGCTTGATAGATCCTTCTGTAACTTTATCCCGAACAAAATGGCAATCGATCTCGATATGTTTTGTCCTTTCATGAAACGTAGGATTGTTAGCAATGTGTATCGCAGCTTGGTTATCACAAAACATAACAGCTGGACCAGATTGTGGGATACGAAAATCAAGTTGCAACTGATGAAGCCAAACAAGTTCGCTGGCTGTGGAGGCTAGTGATCTGTATTCGGCTTCAGCAAAGGACCTGGAAACTGTTGTCTACTTCTTGGCTCTCCAAGAGATCATAGAGTCAACAAGGAAAATGCAAAAAAACCAGTCATGGACTTTCGAGAGTCTACACACGACCCCTAATCAGCATCTGCAAAGGCTCTAAGTTGAAGAGATGAAGCTGAAGAGAAATATAAGCCATGTCCAAGTGAGTTTTTCAGATATCGTAACAGATGATGTGCAGCATCCATGTGAGGCTGCCTAGGAGAGGAGATAAACTGACTAAGCTTATGAACTGCAAAGGTTATATCTGGCCGAGAAACAGTGAGATAAAGTAATCTTCCTATCAGAAACAGTGAGATAAAGTAATCTTCCTATCAGTCTTCTGTAGGAATAAGCATCAGAAATAAGATTCCCATCAAAGGCACTGAGTTTTGTCGTAGGATCCATAGGAGAGGAAGCTGGCCTGCAGGCCAGAAAACCAGAGTCTTCGAGCAACTGTAAAGCATAATGCCTCTGGGAGAAAAATATACCTTTGGCAGATCGTGCAATTTCCAAACCAAGAAAGTACTTTAAAGAACCAAGGTCTTTAAGCTTGAATTTTCTATGAAGGAACCTCTTTAACTCATCAATGATAATCAAATTAGAGCTTGTGATGACTATGTCATCGACATAGGCTAGCAAGGCCACAAAGGAGGAACCTGTGCCCTTAGTAAAAAGGGAATAATCAGACTTGGATTGGGTGAAGCCATACAGAACAAGGGCCCGAGAAAATTTTGAGAACCATTATCGGGAGGCTTGTTTCAAATCATAAATGGACTTATGCAAACGACATACCATTTTCTCCCCCTTACTAGTAACCTTCTTGTGCATAGCATGGCCCAAGGGAAGGTCCATATAGACCTCTTCAAATAAGTCTCCATTCAAAAAAGCATTATTAACATCAAGTTGGAAAAGATGCCAACCTTTGATAGCTGCTATAGCAAGCAACATTTTAACGGTGACTAACTTCGTAACAGGAGAAAATGTCTCAAGAAAGTCAAAGCCTTCTTGTTGTGTGTAGCCCTTTTCAACCAAACGGGCTTTGTAACGTTCAATGCTCCCATCAGATTTGTATTTAACTTTATAAATCCATTTACATCCAATAGAGTGTTTGTCCTTAGGCAAAGGTTGAACATATTGTTGAACTCCATGGCTTCTAACTCATTAGCCATAGTCTCTCTCCAATAGGGATAGTTAACAGCCTGGTGATAGAATTGGGGTTCAAAGGTTGATGAAATTTGGAGAAGATAAGAATGATGAGGAAATGAAAGAGATGAATATGAAAGGTGATATGTCAATGGATATGGAGCAGCAGATGAAGTCTGAGAAGTATGTTGTAGTAAGTTGCAGTGATAGTCCTGCAGATAAGAAGGTGGCTTAATAGCCCTTGAAGTTCTCCTAACAACAAGAGTATGAGTGGTGACAGTATGGGGACTTGAATTAGAAGTGATAGAGATATCATTATCAGGTAAAAGCACAGAAGAGAGGGGCAGACCAGAAGCTGGTACATGCAATACTAACTCTAGGAAAGGATCAACAAGATCAGTAGGTAAGTTTATGGACTGAAAGGGAAACAATGTCTCATGAAAAATCACATCCCGAAAGATAAAGAAAGTTCTGGATTATATGTTGTAAAGTCTATAGCCTTTCATGCCAAGTAAATAACCAACAAAGATGCAAGCTATTGCACGAGGATGGAATTTGGTTTGAGTGGAAGGTAAAGTTGATGCATAGCATAAACAGCCAAATACCCTGAGATGGGAGTAATCAACTGGGGTGCCATGGAGAAGGTAAAAAGGAGACTCACCATGTAATAAAGGTGATGGAGTTCGATTTATCAAGTAGGTAGCAGTGAGAACACACTCAACCCAGAACTTGATTGGCACATGAAAGTGAAAGAAAAGGGCTCGAGCAACATTAAGGAGGTGTTGATGTTTCCGTTCCACGACAGAGTTTTGTTCAGGGCGCTCAACACAAGAAAATTGATGTAATACACATTTGAAATTGAAAAGGTCAGTAAATTGCAACTCAGGTGCATTATCAGACCTAAATTTCTTGATAGCTTTGCCAAATTGTGTTTCAATAAGAGAGAAAAATCTGGGAATGATGAATTTGGCGTCTGATTTCTGTTTCATGAGGAACAACTAAGTAAATCTAGTGCAATTATCCACTAAGGTGAGAAAATAATGATTCCCAGAATGTGTAGGTGTATGGTATGGACCCCACGTGTCACAATGAATCAAATCAAAGGCATTTTCAGACATATGATTGTTGGAAACAAAAGAAAGACGTCTTTGTCTAGCTAATGGGCAGATAGAACAATGAATGTCTTTACGATGTTTATAATTGAGAGATAGCCTGTCTTTCAGCAAGTCTAAGCGCTTAAAGGATACATGGCCAAGGTAATTGTGCCAAATTTCAGATGACACATTATTAACATTCATAACAGATGAATTACAAGAAGTTTCAGTAGCAACAAAAACATAATTATAAGGAGTTTGAGTAGAAACAGAATTACAAGAAGTAGAAAAATTGCTAGAATCAATGACATATAGATCTGCCACTTTGTTACCCTTGCCAATCATCTTCACAGTTGGCCTTTCCTGGAGGACACAACAATCCATAAGAAAGTTAACTTGAAGAGAAGAATTTCTGGTTAACGAGGTAACAGATAACAAATTAAATTGGAATTGAGGGACATAAAGAACATCATATAGCAACAACAATGGACTGAGTTGAATGGATCCTGAGAAGTGAACTTGTATACGTGAATTGTTGGGAAGAGTAACAAATGAATTTGCAATGGGAATCATAGTATGGAATAGAGATCGATCAAAACACAAATGATTTGTGGCACCGGAGTCAACTATCCAGAGTTTAGGAGAATGAATCATAGGTTGATTACAAACAGATGAGCATATACCTGATGTGTGAGTAGAGTTCACATCAACCCCAGTGTCAGTTTTAGCTGATATCAAATGAGAATTTAGCATGGCCAACAATTGCTGATATTGATTTGTATTCAAGGTTTGAACAAAACCATCAATATTCTCTTGATTAGCAAGAAATTCTGAGACCTGATTTGCTGCAGCAGTAATATTTTGAGTTTGATGAGTAGTCCTCTGCCTTGTTTTGGAACCAGGAGGGTAGCCATGAAGTTTATAACATTTGTTAACAACATAACCTGTAATTCCACAATATCTACAGAATGGTCGATCCTTCTTCTGATACTTACTAGACTGTTGATTGCTATTATAATGATTTCTTTCATTTTTAACAGAGAAAGCCATAGTATTATTCCCAGTAGATGTTCCTGCCACAGTATTCAAGGTTCGTTGATGTTCCTCTTGAGAAACAAGAGCGAATACTTTGTTGATGGGTGGTATATGATCCATGAGCAATATTTGACTGCGAGTTTGAGCAAAGGATTCATGAAGCCCCGTCAAAAAAGACATTACATACTCAGTTTGATAGTGTTCATCCAAAGCCTTAGTCTTACATGAACAGGCAGGTCTATAGTTACTTAATTCATCCCAAATTGTTTTCAGTTTGGTAAAGTAAGCTCCTATGTTCAATTGAGCTTGAGCATGATTCATGAGATCACGTCTCAGCTGGAAGATATGTGGTCCATTTTTCTGTTGAAACCTCTCTTTAAGATCCTTCCAAATTTCATAAGCAGAAGTCGAATACAAAATACTTGCTGATATTTCCTTGGATATAGAATTCAGTATACAGGATATGATGATGTTATTATTACGGATCCAGGAATTGATGAGAACATCATTACCTTCAGGTTTGGGGATAGAACCATTGATGAAACCCGGCTTGTTCTTCATCGATAGGGCAATGATCATACTTTGACTCCAAGAAGCATAATTGTCACCAGCAAGTTGCTGAGAGACCAGAATCAAACCCGGACTATCCAAATGATGAAGGTAATAAGGACTTAATTCAACACCAGTGATAGAATTGCTTCCTGATGATGCAGAATTGTCCGATCCCATTGCAGCAGCCGTCACCATAAGAATGCGATTCAATTCGCGAGAATGCAAAATCAATTGATCAGTAAAATCAAACAGAAACGAAAATCTGATTCAATCGATGAACTAGAAACTGAATCAGGAATATTAAAATCGCTCTGATACCATATTGAATTTAGAGAAATAGAAGATAGAAAACACAGAATAAAAGTAGAGAGAGAAATAGGCGGGAAGCTTTATTCTGTTCAATACAATCACCTATATATAAATAATTGGTCTAACTAATTGACAGTTGGAAATTTAAAATATCTATGTAACTAATAATAAGGTTCAAACCATGAAGAAAGTATAATATTTTAGCTTCGAAAACCTAAATACGTTTAAGATACACTTTTTTTTTTCCATGGAAAAAAAACTTTCTTGATTTGGCTCACATGCTCACATTTTCCTTGGTTTTGTGAAAAATCAATTGCCACCAGATATTTTTTTTTTTTTTTTTTGCAATGGTAAAAAATTCTNTTTTTTTTTTTTTTTTTTCTTTGCAATGGTAAAAAATTCTAGACTCAATGGTAAGAAATTTATCACTTTTATTGACAATTTCCATGCAAAACAAAACCAAACGAATGGTATTCGATATGGTAAATTTTTTTTTTTTGGAAATTAGAACAAATTCTAGATCAATGGTAGAAAAAATTATCACTTTAATAGACAATTTTTTTCATAAAAACGAAGTCAAACGGACACCAAACTTTCAATATTTTTCAGATGGAAAATTATACAAATCAAACACAATTAATTATAATTCCCTATAAAACATTTGATTTCCACTGATTTTCCACATTTGCAATCAAACGGACCCTAAATGTAAAATTCATGAATTTAGGAGGACAAAAACATTCATAAGTTTTGAACATAAATAAATATTCATGAACATTGTATATGTATATAAATTTGGAAAGCAAAAGATTCATTTGCATGATATGTAAGTGTATTTGGAAACTAACTTCTCGCCGAAATTATATCAAAGAGAATAATAAGCGATGAATGAAAACAGGACAGATTCTATACTTCTAAAGGAGAATTTTGCTATTATTATATGCAAAATATTAAGCATGTGAAGTTTCCAATTTCAACTTGTTATACTCAGAATGTAATAGAGTCGTCTTTTTCTCCTAAATAATATTAATTTTTATAGCTATGGATAAAATCAAATGATATAAAATTCATGAAGATACAAGTAAGTACATAGACACTCACTTCTTTTAACATTAGATATAAATGAGTAATACTATTCTTAGTGAAAACTATCAGTAGTCTTCATGCGTGGCATATATATAATGGTTTGTGATTTGGTGCATTAATGTAGTAGTTTTTTATTGACTTGTGCATCAAATCACAAACCGTTACATATATGTCACGTAAGAAGACTACTGATAATTTTCACTAAGAATATCATTAATCTATAAATATTCATGAACAAGATAAAAGTAAGTGCAAAGACATTCATTATTTTTAATATTAGTATATAAATGTTCATGAACTTTAATCTTTGGATAAACATAAATTTGAAAACTAAAGATTCATTCAAAGTGACCTATTAATCTATTTGGAAATTAACTCCACGACTTAGGTTCTCATAAAATACTCCGAAGAGAAAAGTTTAATTATATATATATAAACAAGACCGATCTCCTAAGTTAAGCACCAGAGTGACATAGCACACTATAATAAGTAGTGGGAAATAATGATTGGTTACTAAATTGATTACAGTGTGCCACGTCATCCGAGTTCTTTAGGAGATCAATTCATAATAGATTTTCAAGTGCTGTCTTATCTAACAAGTGTTTGAAGATAATATTTAAATAATATACATTATGTTACTATATTTGACAATTTAAACTTGTAAATTAAGTGATTCAACAAGCTATAATCCATAAGTAGATGCAATGAGAATCTATTCTAGAAGAAGAAATTTACTATTATTATATGCAAAATATTAAGCACGTGAAATTTCCATTGTCAACTAAGTTACTGCATTTATGCTTGCTAATGTCTTCTTTCTTTCTTGTATAAAAGGATTAGTCCCTCCCATTTCAATTCCATACTTCCCTGTAACAATCCTATAAACTTCTACTTATCCCTATAATATATTTCGAATTGTCACTTATTTTACAAGATGAAGGTCCAGAGAGTGAAAAGATTTGCACTCCTAATGGCAGCAAGGGATTCAGATTATGTGAAGAAAGTCTATGGCGGATATTATAATGTATTTGTTGAAGCATTTGCAGATGAAGGAGAGAAATGGGACATGTTTCGCGTAGTCGAGGGCGAATTTCCCGACATGGATGATCTTCAAAAATATGAAGGATTTGTGATCAGTGGAAGCCCTTATGATGCTTATGGGGATGAAAATTGGATTCTTAAACTTTACTTTCTTTTGCAGAAATTATTTACCATGCGGAAGAAAGTTCTTGGAATTTGCTTTGGTCATCAGGTATATATATTTGTACTGAAAATAGAATACTTATAGAAAGGAACAACCGATGTTTTGAAAATCAAACACGAACCACAGAGCAACTTAGAGAATTCTTTTACCCGACTTTGTATAGTTGGTTTAATATCACAACTAGTAATCCTATATAAGGGTTGCCTAACTTTATGTCTTTTCTTTTTTGTATAAGTTAATAATACACTTCCTGCGTATTCTTCTTTGATGAATAAAATTTTGGATTATCTATCAAAAAAAAAAAAGAAAATAGAATACTTATATAAAATGATACTTAAATAATGAAGGCTAATTTTGCTTATTTTGTTTCACTTTTTACTTATAATTATGTTTAATTGTTTCAAGGTTTTGTGTAGAGCTTTGGGAGGGAAAGTTGGGAAAGCATATAGTGGTTGGGATATTGGAATAAGAAAGGTTAGGTTTACTGAGGATTTCACTTTTCATGGATATTTTGATGATAATTTCGATGAAATTCCTCCCACTCTTTCAGTCATCGAGTGCCATCAAGATGAGGTATATCTCTCTTTCATTTTTCACCCTAAATTTCCATGTCTAGTGTGTGTAATTTTTTTCCTACTTTTATTAAAGAAACTTGACAGGTTATGAAATTAATTGACAGGTTTGTGAAGTGCCTGAGGGAGCACAAGTTCTTGCATGTTCTGATAAAACACGCGTAGAGATGCTCACATTTGGAGACAACATTCTAGGAATTCAGGGACATCCTGAATATACAAAAGACATTCTTGACAATCTCATCGATCGTCTTCTCTCGAACGACTCCATTGAGGTAGACGATCCATATATTGTAAATTTAATTGGTTTTAAAAACCCCTTAGACAATTTTATTTTTCATTAGCGGCCCTAAACCCTAATAAATGAGGAGGGTTTGCATTTTGTTAACGCTAGTGCACAATTTGTTACATATTTACCTATATTTGATAGGGACTAAAATCTAGAATGTTATCAAAGTCGGTCAAGAATTAGTTTTAATGACATATCTCATGGAATCCACAATCTTTCGATCACAAGTTTTATTAATTTTTATGAAGATTCACTAAAAATCTGATTTTATTCATCACCGAATGAGGGCTTATGCCATAAATCGTTGTAGTATTGAGACATATAACTATGTTATCTTTTGTATCCTCCTAAACCCTGATAAAAGGAAGGTAACATTAAACTTTGTTACTTACGTCTTGAGGCATATTTCCATTTAATAGCTAGTCCTAAACTCGAATAAAGGAGACCGTCAATGGAAATTTCTGCCAAATTTTATGACAAGATGCCCCTATTATATTCACATCCGAATCATCCAATATATGAATCATTCATTAGAGCGCATGCACTCTTTCTTGTACTTTGCAAACTCACTTTTTATAAAATTTATTTACAATTGCAGAAGGGTTTTGCAGAAGAAGCCAAGATGAAGTTAATGGAAACAGAAGCAGATAGGAAATACTGGGAAGGGATTTGTAAGAGCTTTCTTAAAGGCAGATGGATTACTCAGTCACAAATTGTTTCTGTTGTAAAACAATAAAGATACCAGAATTGCTCTGGTACCAATTATTGTAGAACAAATCACCGGATTGAGATGTTGAAATTATATGACAAATAATAATGAAGTATTTAATCAAGCAAAAAAATAAAGAAGACAAGAATATGATTGAGGAATTAAGAGATTTTATTGACTCAAGAATAATGGAGAAGGGAGAAAATTACAATGGATCCTATAATTCTAGTAATTTATTTTTTCACATCATAAATTGTATAGAAGTACCTAATATTTATAGGGAACATGTATGGGATATACAAACCCTTCTAGTAGAGTTGTTGATGAAATAGAATACCAAAAAATCGAGTCCAAAACAAATTCTAATTCCTAATGGGCTTCCAAAATAGAACTTCATCTATAGGACTTCAATAGCATTCCAAATTGAATTCTTCTTGATGTGCACTTCAATTAGAATTCTTCAATTACTTCAACGAGGAATTCGGGTCACACCCAAATTCTAACAATCTCCACCTTGACACGAATTCCACCAAGGAATGAACTCCTTCTTCAACAATAATCAAAAAAATTAATTTCTCCAACAAAGCACAATACTCAACATCTTCCAATGAATCCAAGTACTACTCTGCAGAATTATCTCAGGTCCCAAACAATCATAATGATTTTATAATTTACCAAAATGGATTGTAACACACCCCCAAAGCAGAATCAAATCCAAATGCTTTCAAAGAAGACCTCTTGCTAGATTATACACCTTCTACTCCACTTAAAGCATACTCAACAAAATCAGCATCCACATACATTTTTCCACTGGATCCGTTTCTAGCAATTGAATACAATGGCACAGCAGGTGATGGTGGCAAAGCGGCATTATCCATATTTCATGAACTCCACTGAACTCTATTATTCAAATCTGACCCTTTATGAGCTCCTAAAGGTATTGTATTAAACTGAATTTTCACCACGGTACTGAACTTGTGCTGATTGACTTTTCTAAATTCTGCACGACCCTGTAAGATGTATAACCGAGACATTTTCTGTCCCTTCAATACAACTTGAGCACCCTTACAAATCTTCAAAACTCCACCTCTACCAAAAAACTTATAACCTTTTGAATCAAAAATAGACAACGAGATGAGATTTTTCTTCAAATCTGGAACATATCGAACCGGTCAAGTGTTCTAGTTGTCCCATCCAAAAGCTTCAATCTGACTGTACCAATTCTAACAACCCGACAAGATGTGTTGTTTCCCATAACCATGACACATTTAAAAAAAGTTTCACATGTAATAAACAAGTCCTTATTAGAACACATATAAAACGCACATGCTGAATCAAGAATCTAATCATCTTCCAATTTGAACTCAATGTCAGAAATGGCTAAGAGATCTCCTTTACAACATTCTCCGCGAGGTCTGCTTCACCTGAAGCATATGAATACCTACTTACAGCCATCCTTTCTTTATTCTGAAATTTGGAGCAATCCTTCTTTAAGTATCCATTCTTCTACAGTAGTTACAAATTTGATTACTGGACTTAAATTTCGATATGTCCTTTCTAGAACCACCATGAGCAACCAGACCTTCTTCATCTCTGGCCTCAAAAATCGGATGCTTCATCTTATTTTTTTTAATACAAAGCATCATACACTTCCTCTATAGTGAGAGTATCGCGACTATATAAGATCGTATCTCTAAATGAAGAAAACTAAGCAGGCAACGAACACAATAGGATCAAGGCCAAATCATCTTTATCATACTCTACTTTCAAAGTTTTCAAATGAGCAACGATCTCCTTAAATAACAGTCAGATGATCTTCCAATGATTCTCCTTCTGCCATTCAATGAGAGTATAAACGCTGCTTGAGGTTCAACTTGCTGTCAGACTTTTAGTCATGCACAATTGCGTCAACCTCAATCATAAAGCAGCTACTGAATTCTCCTTCAAAACGTCTTGAAAAATAGGATTTCATATATGAAGATGAATGTGAGAAACCGCCTTCTTATCCTTCCGCAATTTCTCCTCCGCGGTCAAAGTTGCGGACATCTTGTCAATTTCCAACAACACATCATCCAAATCCAGCTGTGCGAGTACTGCACACATCTTAACCTACCTAGCGAAAATCCAGTGTACCAATCCAAAAGCAGAATGTCATACTTTATGGAAGCCATCACGAACAAAAACTTCGAACAAATCAACATTGCCATCTTGCGAAACTGCTAAACCTAAGCTCTTATACCAATTGCTGTAAAACAATCAAGATACCATAATTGCTCTGATACCAATTGTTGTGGAACAAACTATTGGATTAAGATGTTGAAATTATATGACAAATAATAATGAAGTATTTGGTCAAGCAAAAGAATAAAGAAAACGAGAATATGATAGAGGAATTAAATTATTGACTTAATAATAATGGAAAAAAGAGAAAATTACAATGAATCTTATAATTCTAGTAATCTATTTTCTCGCACCATAAATTATATAGAGGTGCCTAATATTTATAGTGAACATATAGGGGATGTCCAAACCCTCCTAGTAGAGTTGTTTATGAAGTAGGATATCAAATCGAGTCCAAAACAAATTTCAACTCCTAGTGGGCTTCCAAAATAGAATTTCAACTTGACACAGAACTTCAATAGCATTCCAAACTGAATTCTTTTTGATGTGCTCTTCAATTTAAATTCTTCAATTATTTCAACAGGGAGTTTGGGTCACACACAAATTCTAACAGCTTCTTTCTTCATTATGTATATATGCTTTTGTTTAAACAAAGTTTTAGCCTCCTATCAACGTACATCTGTCAATCTGACAGTTCAAAAACAGATTTCCAGGGCCGTAAATCATCTTAATGACTTATTTAATAAGATGGGCTCGTCTAACTGAAAAAGTTAAAAGGTCAAGATTTACCACGATTACTTCAATTGCGTTTCGACAACATAAAGTAAGTTAAACTGACAATACTAAGAGCTAACAGCGTTTCTATTTCCAACGACAATTATTTTTCTCCTTGTCCCCTTCCAGTCGAGCTATCGTAGAACCTTAGGCCTCAAAAAGGCACTTGTTATCTGACAAACGTGCTATTCATGTGGCTAATACAATCGCGTCACTGATTCTTTGGCTTTCAAGGATAGGAAATACTGGGAAGGGATTTGTAGGAGCTTTCTTAAAGGCAGATGGATTACCCAGTCACAAATTGCTTCTGTTGTAAAACAATAAAGATGCCAGAATTGCTCTGGTACCAATTATTGTAGAACAAATCACCGGATTGAGATGTTGAAATTATATGGCAAATAATAATGAAGTATTTAATCAAGCAAAAGAATAAAGAAGACAAGAATATGGTTGAGGAATTAAGAGATTTTATTGACTCAAGAATAATGGAGAAAAGAGAAAATTACAATGGATCCTATAATTCTAGTAATTTATTTTTTCACATCATAAATTGTATAGAAGTACCTAATATTTATAGGGAACATGTAGGGGATATACAAACTCTTCTAGTAGAGTTGTTAATGAAGTAGAATACCAAAAAATCGAGTCCAAAACAAATTTTAATTCCTAATGGGCTTCCAAAATAGAACTTCATCTTGACATAGGACTTCAATAGCATTNCAGCCCGTTAAGTGGGATCCAGGTCGTTACACATCATGACGTGCACTTCAATTAGAATTCTTCAATTACTTCAACAAGGAATTCGGGTCACACCCAAATTCTAACAATCTCCACCTTGACACGAATTCCACCAAAGAATGAACTGCCTTCTCAACAATAATCAAAAAAATTAATTTCTCCAACAAAGCACAATACTCAACATCTTCCAATGAATCCAAGTACTACTCTGCAAAATTATCTCAGGTCCCAAACAATCATAATGATTTTATAATTTACCAAAATGGGTTGTAACACACCCCCAAAGCAGAATCAAATCCAAATGCTTTCAAAGAAGACCTCTTGCTAGATTATACACATTCTACTCCACTTAAAGCATACTCAACAAAATCAGCATCCACATACATTTTTCCACTGGATCCGTCTCTAGCAATTGAATACAATGGCACAGCAGGTGATGGTGGCAAAGCGGCATTATCCATATTTTATGAACTCCACTGAACTCTATTATTCAAATCTGACCTTTTATGAGCTCCTAAAGGTATTGTATTAAACTGAATTTTCACCACGGTACTGAACTTGTGCTAATTGACTTTTCTAAATTTTGCACGACCCTATAAGATGTATAACTGAGACATTTTCTGTCCCTCCAATACAACTTGAGCACCCTTACAAATTTTCAAAACTCCACCTCTACCAAAAAACTCATAACCTTTTGAATCAAGAATAGACAACGAGATGAGATTTTTCTTCAAATCTGGAACATATCGAACCGGTCAAGTGTTCTAGTTGTCCCATCCAAAAGCTTCAAAATTCTAACAACCCGACAAGATGTGTTGTTTCCCATAACCACGACACCTTTAAAAACAGTTTCGCATGTAATAAACAAGTTCTTATTAGGACACATATGAAACGCACATGCTGAATCAAGAATCCAATCATCTTCCAATTTGAACTCAATCTCAGAAATGGCTAAGAGATCTCCCTTACAACATTCTCCGTGAGGTCTGCTTCGCCTGAAGCATATGAATACCTACTTACAGTCATCCTTTCTTTATTCTGAAATTTGGAGCAATCCTTCTTTAAGTATCCATTCTTCTACAGTAGTTACAAATTTGATTACTGGACTTAAATTTCGATATGTCCCTTCTAGAACCACCATGAGCAACCAGACCTTCTTCATCTCTGGCCTCAAAAATCAGATGCTTCATCTTATTTTTTTGAATACAAAGCATCATACACTTCCTCTATGGTGAGAGTATCGCGACTATATAAGATCGTATCTCTAAATGAAGAAAACTAAGCGGGCAACGAACACAATAGGATCAAGGCCAAATCATCTTTATCATACTCTACTTTCAAAGTTTTCAAATGAGCAACGATCTCCTTAAATAACAGTCAGATGATCTTCCAATAATCCTCCTTCTGCCATTCGATGAGAGTATAAAAACTGCTTGAGGTTCAACTTGCTGTCAGACTTTTAGTCATGCACAATTGCGTCAACCTCAATCATAAAGCAGCTGCTGAATTCTCCTTCAAAACGTCTTGAAAAATAGGATTTCATATATGAAGATGAATGTGAGAAACCGCCTTCTTATCCTTCCGCAATTTCTCCTCCGTGGTCAAAGTTGCGAGCATCTTGTCAATTCCCAGCAACACATCATCCAAATCCAGCTGTGCGAGTACTGCACACATCTTAACCTACCTAGCGAAAATCCAGCGTACCAATCCAAAAGCAGAATGTCATACTTTATGGAAGCCATCACGAACAAAAACTTCGAACAAATCAACATTGCCATCTTGCGAAACTGCTAAACCTAAGCTCTTATACCAATTGCTGTAAAACAATCAAGATACCATAATTGCTCTGAAACCAATTGTTGTGGAACAAACTACTGGATTAAGATGTTGAAATTATATGACAAATAATAATGAAGTATTTGGTCAAGCAAAAGAATAAAGAAAACAAGAATATGACAGAGGAATTAAATTATTGACTTAATAATAATGGAAAAAAGAGAAAATTACAATGAATCTTATAATTCTAGTAATCTATTTTCTCGCAACATAAATTGTATAGAGGTGCCTAATATTTATAGTGAACATATAGGGGATATCCAAACTCTTCTAGTAGAGTTGTTTATGAAGTAGGATATCAAATCGAGTCCAAAACAAATTTCAACTCCTAATGGGCTTTCAAAATAGAATTTCAACTTGACACAGAACTTCAATAGCATTCCAAACTGAATTCTTTTTTATGTGCTCTTCAATTTAAATTCTTCAATTATTTCAACAAGGAGTTTGGGTCACACACAAATTCTAACAGCTTCTTTCTTCATTATGCATATATGCTTTTGTTTAAACAAAGTTTTAGCCTCCTATCAACGTACATCTGTCAATCTGACAGTTCAAAAACAGATTTCCAGGGCCGTAAATCATGTTAATGACTTATTTAATAAGATGGGCTCGTCTAACTGAAAAAGTTAAAAGTTCAAGATTTACCACGATTACTTCAATTGCGTTTCGACAACATAAAGTAAGTTAAACTGACAATACTAAGAGCCAACAGCGTTTCTATTTCCAACGACAATTATTTTTCTCCTTGTCCCCTTCCAGTCGAGCTATCGTAGAACCTTAGGCCTCAAAAAGGCACTTGTTATCTGACAAACGTGCTATTCATGTTGCTAATACAATCGCGTATCACTGATTCTTTGGCTTTCAAGGAAATATTGCACGAGAAGATAGGAATCATATTCTTTAGACATCCACATTGCAAGGAATAAAACTTTATCCCTGTAATTTTTATTTATTTTTAAAATTTTGAAATTTATGCACGAGGCGTTCAACTATGTTAGATAATGAGATTTTATTAAGCTGACTAGACTATCAAAATTGTCGAGGTCCGCTTTTATTAGGTTAAGTCAGCCATCAAACTGAAGACAATAATCAAGATTGAGGTCCAATAGATACTATCTAACTTCACTTTTATCTTCATCATAAGAGTTCTATGTCCTAAATGTACAGCTACTATGATTTTAAGAAAGCGACATTGTAACACACGTCATGAAATTCTGGATATCACACGAGACTTTTTGAAAGCCTAAAAAAAAAAGAATAATAATAATAATATGTTTGTAAGGGCCCGTTTGACATCACATTTATTTTTCTTTTGCTTCCCGTAGAAGAACTTCTGAAAGAAATTACCTTGATTTTTGTTTGGAAACTAAGCCCCTGTTTGACGACCATTTTTTGTGTAAAATAGAGTTTTAAATATTGATTTTTAGAAGAATGTGTGGTTCAAAGGTAAGAAAAAGTTTTGAATTTACGTATAGAATATTTTATTATGTGAATTTGATTAAAAATGAGTATATAAAAAAATAATATAAAAACAATGGTTGTCAAATAAGAGCTAATTTTCAAAAGCACTTCCTATTCCGAAAATGCTTTTGGAGGAAATCACATTAAATCAATTTTCTCTAAAAATTCTTCTAACTGTTAAAAGTGTTTTTATAAAATTAGTCAAACGAGTCTAAAAACAATTTTTGGGTCTCAAACATTACTTTTGACTTTTCAAAAATCATGCAAAATGGTCATCTTCACAATAATTTTCTTCCTTTCCTGTAAAATAAACTTTTAAGTGCCATTATATTTATGATGTTCTTGCAGAAGCAGAATCAGAAGCCAAAAACACAAATCTAATGGAAGGCACAAACATTTTTATCCTCTAAATTTCATGTCCAAACTAGACTGTTACCATGCTTAATGAGAATTATCAACAGAGTTAGATGTGAGAAACAGTTACAAGGAAAACCTGAGGTATGCCTATGACAAACATGAGAATTCAACTACTACAACAATTGAATATAGCCGACCCCAAATTTACTGAAACAAGGCTTTGTTTGTAGCTTATTGTTGTAATACAACAATTTAATAGCACCTATTGTCCTTTTTCTTTAAAGCATACAACGATAACAGCAGTATACAACAAAAATGAGCCGCCTGAAAAAAATTGCTTTTTTTTTTGTTACTGGCTCTAACTGTTCTCATAAACGAGCTGAGATGATCTTTGGCGTCTTGCACCCCACGAGAAGTTCAAATCTGTCTTCCTTTTATTTCTTTTGCCTGAAACAGCCTTCTTTTTAGTCCCGAGATTGCCTTGACAGTTTTCAGCTCCACACTGGCACTCAACCTCTGGCCCAAATTGCTCAAATCTGCAGACTCAAGAACAGTAGCTTTAGTCGCTGAAGCTGTTTTATATCAAACCAAGAGTTATGTACTAATAGCACGCTTGATGGGTACAATTAGATAGTAATAAACAATATTAAGGAAGACAATAGTCTATTATATTGTTTGGTCCTATCTAATACCATGTACATAACATGCACTTAGGTTTAGGAAAGCTACCAAGTCCCCTCAGTCACTTGCATGGTGCAGGATATGCTGAAAAGTAATTTCGGCTTGCATATAAATCAATTATTACTTTCTTTTCTTCATTAAGAATTAAATATATATCCATAAACCAATACTCTTGTAATATATTTGCTCCCAAACCAAAAATATGCTAATTTTGTATGGACATTTTGATATATCACTGAATTGAATACACAGCTGCAGCTTATTTATTGAAAAGTTAATTCAAATTCAAATCTCAGAAAATAATATGAATATCAGCAATCCGTTGCACAGACCTGTAGTCGTAGGTTAATGGTTCTCCTACTGGAATGGATCTAGATGCAAAGACACCCACACGAATCTCCCCTTCAACCTGCCTTTATAAAAGGAAAAAATTGACAACAGATATAGTCAGAATCTTCCATGTGCAAATAAACCAATATAAAGTCAAACACTGGGAAGACTAGTATGAAAAATGACAATTTTAGCTGTCAGCCAGCATTAATGGGCAAAGAGTTCCTGAGAGTAGGAAGAAAAAGCACGTAACTGTATCCATATGACCTCAACGCATCAGCTTATGAATTCTAAAGTTTGAAATGTATGTTACCATCATAACAAGGTCAACCAAAACCAGACTACAATTTCTCATTTTATAAAGTACTGCAAAACAACTTAATTTGAGGAAAATTCTCCAAGTTTTCAGTAATTACAGTTACAAATTAATTTAAAAAGAATATAACAAACTATCTCTCTAAGAGACCCACTTGCTGACATATAAAAGTCACCAAAAGTATAGTCAGAATAGTGTTTATTCTTAGTAGGAAACTGTATAGGTAATTGTGCAAGTAATATAAATGCTATTACTTGTGAGAGCCTAATTATTGATGCGTGATATGGTTATTAGACATGTAAAGAAAAAATGAGGAAACGGAGTCCATGGAACAAGATTGTGAAACCTATATACTGGAATAAAAATGACTTATGAGGATAGGTTTTAAAAGAAACAAAATGGGATACGTAGATTTGGATGGTTATTAGGAACCTCGCAAGAAAGAGTGAAAGACTCAGCAAAGTTTGAGGGTAAAAGTCGGTCTAGTAGTGGAAACCCAAAACAGTCTTGCACATTTGGAAGGCATGAAAGTCAATTACGAGATAGTTTTACTACCATTTTTCCAGTTTACAATTAGGAGCACAGCTGTGATTTAGAAACCGTGAAGAATTTCCCTTGAACGTCGCATCAATCACAAAGTCCTTCCGAATTTCACACATGTAAAAGTTTTGAACTTCCTGATCTTTCATCTCCCATAGCCTTTTCTCACACAAAGCATCATTAATAACTGAAGAGAGAGAGACAAACTATTAGATTGTAGATCTTATTCTTGAAGAAAAAATAAACATGGCAGGATAACACAGCAGATTCATAAAATCTTTCATACTCCACACGCTTTAGGAGAAGTTATTATAAGTTGAATTATGAATTATGCATCACATTTCAGACTTCTACAGAGGATGTAATAGCTAAGAGCACTTGCATTCTTAGGTAAATGCTAGTGCGGAAAATATGAAGGCAGGAGTTTATATTCTGCACCATGGGAGTAAATTAATCTGAGCGAAGAAAGAATGTCGTCATATTACAGAAAAAAAGCTTTAGTGGGCAAAGAGTTATCGACTGCAATATCAGAAGTGTTGTGGATGGATGGAGAATATGGGAATTTCAATCATGAGACCAGAAGACCTTCTTAGGTTGGCCTATTAAATATAACAAATAAAGATGCATCGGATCCGTGTTCAGCAGACAGAGGCCATCAGTATCAAGCACAAGGTAGGGTTCATCTTTCTCAAAAATCTTGTGAGTTATTGAAATACGGACAACGAAAAAATCATGCTATTTTGATAGATCTTCCACAAGAAATTAGAACATTTTCATCAAAATATGGGTGAATTACATATTCCTCTTGGCACACAGTTATTAGACTAAAATAGATGTATTCGTTCAGTTGAATAAGGCATACAGATTGTGAGATTTTCAAATTTGAGAAGGGAAAATATAACTTTTTATTCAGTTATAGTATTGTTCCTTGTTTTCAGCGTAAACTGGTGGGAGAAGAGAAAAGCGACGCGCCACCTATATAGTGGCCAAGGAGAGGGATGAGTTACAAATGTTGTATATTCGAAACTCAGGTGACTATAAATGGAACTGACGTAGGAAGATCTTAACCAAAGATTCACAATCGACAACAGAAGAAAGTAAGAGAAAGGAGAGAAAATATAAAGAAATTAGAGGAAGAAAACATGAGTTTATTCAATAAAGCCTAACTATTACAATGCATAAGCCCTCTTTATATCAAGTTTTCAAGTAAACCTAATTTAAATAGGAAAATGACTAAAGACAAAACAAAAACCAAATTTTAGTCAAACTAGAAAACTATAATAAACTAAAATAAGCTAATATTAATCAATCTATATTTATTCCTAATATATTAAGATCTTGTATTCTTATCTTCATTCCCCATACAAGATAAATTGCAACTTCGATGACCACGGGGCGATCTTTCTTCTTGACTGAATAATAATATTTGACCATATGATGATAACTGAATGTGAAAACTATCCTACATCATCTAAACAAGGGGGACAATATTTCCTTTTATCTAAGTATTGACATAGCTCCCAATCACCGGACATATAGAAATCCTCCATAGCATGCTGGAGGTGTCACCAGTGATGGTGGTTCACAGTGGCAGTTGCAGCGGCTGCTGTAGGGTAGGTTTGGGCTGTTGTCGGGTGAGGGAGGATGATTTAGGTGTTGGTAATAAGAGTAGGCTTGTATGGTTTGATGTTTGGGCTGAAAGTGGGTCTGTTGTTTGTATGGTATTGGATTAGGGAGTGGTGTGGGTATTTCTATGGATTTGGATTTGGATTTGGATTTGGATTTTGGACAGCTGAAGGGTTTGAGAGGTTTGGAGAATGCCTGCAATTATAGTTTCTTACACCAAACACATGTGAACAACAATTCATTCCGAGGAGAACGCCAAGCTGTTATACTATTTAATCTACTAAGAACTCCATTTATACTCATCTATTTCTCCAGTAACGCCTCATGTTCTATATCCCTTTATTTTTCATATCTAATCTTTTGCTGACTTGAATTATAATTCTTGCATCAAGGAAACTATAATTCATAACCCCACCTCATAACATATTCAATGTGTGTATTCAAGAAATTAATGTAGTTAAGATCAACTTCTCAAATTTTTCCACTCGCTTAGAGAACCGAGTTAGAATTGAAATAAAAACTGAGTATTCCAGTAGTAAATTATATTATTTATATTTTGACATGCAAATATTACCTTCTCCAACATACTCAATCACGAAATCACCTTTATTGATGGACTCAGCTGCCACTACACCCCAACCACAATGTTTTGTCTGGTAAGCAAAATCCAGTGTCAATGTAGATGGAAAGGAAAAGGGAATTGGTTAAAAAATTAAAATCCATAATCAAAACGGACATACAAAAATATTAAAGAACAAAACACATCAATTTTACCTTGACAATTTGGATCTTTTTATCTTTCCTAAATGGTCTGTTTTTACAATTTCCTTTGCAAAGACAACCTTTCGAGCAGCTGATGCACTGAACCCTGTTAGTCAAAAAAATGATTGTGGAGGCCATCAATGCAACTGTATTACAAAAAAAACTCAGGTATTTGTGTGAATCCATGAAAAAATATTGCAGTCGAAATATAGTAGATGCAAATTTTGAATGAATGAACACTGAAAACCATCTGCTTTTCCAGCCTCTGCAAATGTTTCATATGCTGCATTGGTTCGTAATTTCGTATATAGATGCCCGACTTCTAAGAACACATTCCTTTAAAAATTCTCATGAAATGTCTACAAAAGAATGTAAGTGTTTAAATGACAGTAGACCTAGAAGTTAAAAGCTCTAACTACGGAGCTATTTTTTACTCAATCAAAAGGCTATTGTATCAAGTTATCCATCTCATTAGCAAGAAACATATCCCAAAAGCTAATTTGTGAATGAAAAATCTTCTAGTCCTTGTTTTATAGAGAACCTCCACATGTTGAGATAGTATAGGAGTACATTATTCAGGAGGATTACTTGATGGGCAGATAAGGACAGCAAGAGTTTCGAGAACACCATGTCTATGTCAGAGACATGAAATATCAGAACTCTTCTAACAATTGAAGCATATAGGGAATGTTTTATATGAGTAGCATGAAACCAAAGATAAGCATATGGATGTTTAAATTACTCTAACAATCATCTGGTAAGTCTTTCACCTGTTACACACTATCGTATCACAATAACTTCGTCCATAACATAAATTAAAGATTCATTATAAATATTCTATTAAAATAATACATATAAAGAATTTTATATAAAAAAGAACTAGGCAAACATAGTGTGTGATTTAAATTGATTGAGCATGTCAACTATGCTTGCTTTTCTTAAATCTGGTTGAATTCGTATACAAGCTTGATAATCCAATCCAACTTCGTGCATCAAACCCTGTGCTCTCATGATCTAACGACAAGCTGAATTGGATTGATAAACTATCTTTAGGTTCACCATTATTTCCAAAAGCCATTACGCAATGAGAAGGGATTGCTGGCTTGCTGCAGGTGTAAGCATGCAGAGTAATGGCCCTCACTGACATGTCTTAAATTCTGTAATGATAATTCAACAGTATAGTACATCGTAGTTTAGTAGAGAATATCGTAAAATAAGGGTTCAAACTTGGTTGGATTATGAAAAAATCCACGGAATCCAATTTAAGTCAAGGTGAAAGTACAAGCAGAGAGTTGTTGGAGTTGTGGAATGAACAACCATGATACCCTTCATACAGAATGTGAAAGTCCATTATATACTTAGGTAAAGCACAGGGGTGCAGTAGGGTCTTGTGCAATTGAATTTTTTTACGAGATAAAAAATAATCCTCTATGACTCCAAGCAGACCAACAATGCTATATAGGATTGAATCTGCTGGTATTCAGGAACATCATATACATAAACTCAGAGTAGTTGAGATAAGAATATCAAGATAGAGTTGTTGCAAAAACTGTTTGAACACCTAGTGCGATAGTTTGAACCCATCAAAAGAAGGGTGCAAGATATATCAGTTCAAAAAATAGAAACCTAGCGGCAATGGTAAACATGAAGGAAGATGCAGACCTACAATGACATGGAATGAGATCGATAAAAAGAATTTGCACCTTTGATTTTAAAGTGAAATTGATCTCTAGAAGAGCAGAATGGATAAAGAGAAGACATACAGCAATGAGCTAATACTTTGATGAGTTAAGTTGATTAAGATTGCAACACTACTGAGCAAAACTTGTCTTCCTGTCACTCAGTGTATATGCACAAGAGACAAATTACAAATTAAAGCATTAGTGAAAGCACATGTTATAAAAGGGAGGACAACAGTACCTGCAGACACATGCCTCAGAGCATTCAGTAGAACTGCAGCTTGCACATCCAGTATCAGCATCAACCTTACCGCGCTTCCTCTTAATGAGGTAAAAGTCTATTTTGAGTTAAGTTAGCTTCAAATTAAGCATTTAGAGCTATTATGATTTTAGCAGCATTTACCGCCATAAATAGTTAATCAAATCAAACAGGATAAATAGTTTGTTAGCATCGTCTAAAGATTTTAATAGTATTTGAATTCTTTTCATAAATAAAAGGGAGACAATGAACATTTATGTAAAAGACAACGAGTTTAAGCTTAGTAAATCTGAAACCAACATGCATAGGATACTTCGCTTGATGTGCTCGTATGGAGGTGGCTCCAATGTATTTTCTGTCAGGTCCTTCCAGTTTAGGTCAATTTCGAATTCCTTGTCCTTATGCAGAAGAGGCAAGCAAGAGAATATTTCCTGAAAGGTCCAATAAAATGTCAGTAGTTTGAAACAAGATGAGCAGAGATAAATCTAGAAAAAGAAAGAAAAAAGCAAGTTCATGTCTATGGAGAGGTCTAAAGTCTTCAATCCTTAGTATTTATTCACAAAGTAATACGCCAATCTCTAAATCCCACTAGGCAATCAATGGATTCAATGTAAAACCAATATTGCAAATCTGGTGCAAATAGTCTTGACTTCTACATATTTAATTCCATTTTTTGTTGTAGAAGGCAAATCTCAAGGCAACAAGAAGTAGCATTGAATAAACCCCAGTGTATGATACACTGCTTTATTTCATGCATTATGCATATTCAACAAGAAAAGGAAACCGATTATCAGATTCTAACCTTTATGCTACTGGCAGGAACTTTTTGCTGCATATTAAAATAGATATGTGAGTCCTGTCAGGCAGTGTAATAAATTAAAATTATAAACATGTAATAAAAGCAACATAAACATAAAATTTTGTTGACAATACCATGTGATAAATGTAATGAAGCCAGAATTTCAATTAGTTATATCATTTCATGAAATAATTAAGCTAATATATGTTCAAGTTTAAATGTTTAATATTAAAATCGTATAGATCACAAAACATGCTTCGTGGAAAAATGGAAAACTGTTATAATAGAAAACAAAGAAAAAGGAAAGGTTCAGATTGATAAGTTTTAAATAGCCTGGTCTGCATGAGTTATCAGCAAACAAAGCTTCATAACAAGCTGAATGATGGCATCAAGAATTCTGTAAAGAAAATGCAATTTACAACGTCCATAATTCTTGATTCTTCTTATTAGCTCCTTAAGGTAAACAGTAAAGGTATAATAACTACTAAATATTGCAGCAATTATTGTTTTAGATTTGAGCATAAATGCATGCTGACTGGAAAAATGAGCTACTTACGTAAATGAACAAGTCAAAAACATATTTTATGGGTTGAAGAGTTCAACATTCATGCTTTTATGTACCACTTCTATGACAACTTTCCAAAATGAGACCTTAGTTTGCAAGGAACGTACTAGTTAAATTTCCAAAAATTTCTTTCAAAGAGATTTGATATACTTTTTTTTTTTTGTCTAAGTTTATCTGCTCACAACAATTGGAAATGTATGTTGCCCGCGATATTGTTCATTCAAAATTGAGGACTAATAAATTGGGACAGATGGAACATCTGAGTGTATTACAATTCCACAAGCAGCTGTGTAATTAGAATATGAATAAATCACGACCAAAGAAATGCCCGATCAGGCTTGTCCACAATAAGCAAAAATGTTTTATTTTCACTAGAAAGTGATAATTTGCTAAGTGACACCTACTCCTTATGCCACTGTCTAAGTCAAGAGGCAGATCTATGTTGAGACATGGGATCTAAGTTCTAAAAGTCTTTATTTATTTATTTGTTTTGTTTTGTTTTCCAATTTCTTCAATAGAATCCCAGGATATGCTTGTGATCTACGAACAGAAATTGAATAGGTTGATATTTGTATTTGTTTATTTTTGCTGGAATTAAAGAATAGAGTGTAATTGCAACTCAATGAAATGAAAGATACAATAGTTTGCTAAGCATTCAACAGGCTTAGCTCTCTCCCAATTGACACCCTAATTTCTCCCTACTGAATCCCACTTCCCACACCCTTATTTATAGTTTGAAGCCTTCACATTGCCTTAGGGGACTATCAATACCCGCACCCCAAAAATCCACCTTGTCTTCAAGGTGGAAGTCCAGGATACCATATAGCCGGAAAATTTCGTTTGCCAACACCTAAGCCGGAGTCGAAGTAGAAAATGGACGTTTTGGTCCGACTAATCGACCAGATCCTACTCAATCGATCTACTATAGTATGGTTTCCATGAAAACCCAATAATCAGATGCACCCACTTGATCTAAAAGGTTAAAATGTTAGAAATAGCACATGTATATTATTTAAATCTTATCTTCAACACGCTTCCTTAAGTGTAAGCGATTTTCATTTTTTTCATCAAAGCCTAAACCATGCACAAAAGAATTATATAGGTGATGGCGAGACTTGAACTCAGGATTTTTATCTACTCTAATACCATTCATCTATTCTAATATTAAGTTTAACCACAAAATTTAAAAGCTTAAACTGTTAAAAAGATACATGTATATCTTTTAAATCTTATCTTCAACATATATTTATACAATCACGTATCCACAAAACCAAAAACACCATAGATCATGTGACCCATATATATCCTACTACCAAAAGAAATACTATAGCGAAATGACTACGTGGTAATCAACCCACATTTATATTCTAGTCACACAAGCCCTGCATTTCGAAGTGGGATATTCGGGTCATATTCTCAAACATTCTCATTGAGTGTATAGCAATAAAAAATTGAATCAATAAGCTAGATTTTGGAAGTGGTTCCCACCATGCGAGATGTAGTACTTAGTGTTAGATTTAAGTAATGTAAATTTTCCAAATAAGAATCATTGTTGACTCGTTATTATGCACGACTTCATCTTGTTTATTCGTTAATTTTGAAGAAATTATTTCCTTTTTCCGAATCCATGCTTCTAATTCTGGAAAAGTGGTCACTCCTAACTTTTCCTACAAGGAAGTTTCTTTATTAGGAACATAAACAAAAGTGCTTTTATCAAGATTCAAAAGACAAACTCTATTTGTTGTCTGATTGAGACAACAATATCCCTTGTGCAATGAACTATTTCATACAAAAAGACGAGGATGTCTTTTATGAGAATTTATTATTTCTAAAATATCTAAAATATGAAAAGCACCTTTTGTGCGAGGTTGCCTCTTGAACGATTAAAAGAGCGACAATACTATATAAAGGGTGGTTGTGCATGATTTATTAAATGGACCGAAGTTAAGAAATCATCTATCCAATATCTCAAAGGCAAATTGGTTTGAAAAAATTAAGTCAATCATCTCTCAACTATGCGTCAATTTTTTCTTTTGGTAATACTATATTCTTCACAAGCATTAGGACAATAAAACAAATGTAAAATTCCACATTGCCTTAAATGTCTCAAGAGTAAGGGAAATAAATTCACCATCTTCATCACTTCAAAAACCTTTATTTTCCTCTCGTAACTGGTTTTCCATTAATTTTTTAAATTTAAGAAAACATTTTAAAAATTTACTTCTTTTCCGCAGAGTAAATCCAAGAAAAACGAGTACAATAATCTCTAAAAATTATATATTTTTTAAAACTTTGGCATGATAAAATAAGACAAGATTCCAAAAATACAATGAATTTGTCACATTTCTTTCCAAAAACATGCATGATTTTAGCAAAATGACAGTCAATGATGGATTTGTAGATGAATTGCGTGCGATGATTGCACCTATATTGTTCTAAATCCAAAAACTCCCATAATAATCTTGAAGAAATAACGAACTCTCCATTTGTGCAAAGCCCTCAAATTTGTAATAGAGCGAGGCATCTTTGCCACACATGAGCGAACCAATTTTATCATTTGTTGACTCTCTTGTATCAGGATAACACTCTTGTACATCAGGTTCAACCGTGTCACTGAACTCTTCAACAGATTCAAAGTGCTATCTCGATAATGAAGCCATATTTATTAAAGTTTACAATTTTTCCTTTGACAATACACAAATATTCCAAATTTGTTTGAGCAAAATCATCAATAAATAGTCTGTTATGTAACAAGTTTAAAGATTTAAAATGGATATAACCCATTTTTTAGTGTCAAATACTATAGGAAGCCTTCTTTTGGTAGGCCATTTGCCTCTTCCAACCCATAATAGTCTTTCCTTACTATAGCTTTCGCACCAATTAGATGGATTTTGCTCGACTATCCCCTAATAAAACTATTAGAACACAACTAAAGCAAACATTTATTATCAAAAGTGAGTTGCCCAAAGGATAAAAGATTATATTTGCTCTCAAGAATAATCAACACATTTTCAAAATTAAAATGTCCACATAGGGTTTCAATCTTTTCTTGAGAAAATTTTAGGCTCTGACTATTTTCACATCATATAGACTCATTGCCATTTGTAAGGAACGTTATTAGAACCTTACCTAGATCATTCAAAACATAAGCGGTGCCTTAACTCCGGACAAAGAGTTGGATCATTCTCATCATGGAAACTTATTATAGGGAGCAATGGGAATATCTTCGTCTTGGTAAAAATGATCAAATTGATTCCAACACTCCCAAGGCCACGTGATTAGCCACGCCACAAATTTGTCAAATTACTCCTTCATCGTTCCTTGTTGGTGATTCCTAGGTAGATTGATTTCCTTGCTTCTGATAGTTCCTACGTTGATCGTAACCACATTGGTTGCTTTCTTATTGATTTTCATTACCAATGAAGCCTCATCCCCTTGAGTTGAAGGCATGAAGCGAACACCACAACAGCGTCACTTATTCCTCTTTGGTTGAGGAAGGCTTGCTCGTGATTATTTTGTTTGTCTTCTTTGTACATCCAATAAGCAGCATATGTCTATGTGCTTGCAACGCTAAAACCAACTAAATGAAGATGGGCGCGGAGCTTATACTTGCATAACCATGTCAATATCCTTATACTTGGGACCACGTCTTCTTGTTATTTTGAAAAACTTTGTTAATTTTTTCCTTCGGCTTTTCCAAATCTACTAAACTATCACGAGTACTTTTTAACTTTCTAAGATATTCATCAAGGGAAAGATTTCTCTTTTTAAGATTCATAGGACTTTCATTCAAGAGAATTTCTCTCTCTTTGGTCATGCAAATTTGTTCTTCCATAGAGTTCCACACCTAAAAAGTGGAATTGACACCATAAATCATTCATTGCTAATACCTGTTGCGTGATTATCCGTAATAACCATGTGGTTAATAGGCTGACATTGTTCATCCACACACCTCTCCTCTTCTTGTTCGCCGTTCTCGGACACTTGATTTTCCAGATCGGGACTCCCAACTAGAGGCAAGACTAGTGACCTCCAAATTAGGAAATTGTTGGAACTTAATTTATAGAGATATTTCTGGTACACTGTAGAAAAAACTGATTCCTGAGTTGAGTTTAGTATGGAAATTATTTTGTTTTCCGCTCTAGATTCAATCCCTTGGGGAGAGCACTGCTGCCATATCAAATTCAAATTGAACTTATAATTCTGTTTCCACAAGTCTATACCAAGGAATAGAAACTCTCTTATACATACGCGAGTTTGATTAGAGCCAAATGGCAACGTTCTTGATTGCCAACATTAAGAAAATAGAGATTGTATTTCCTAATCTTGAGCAATTCTTCATTAGAAAAATCCTTTGGATAGTGTACAGTTAGTTTCTGTGTATTCTTCCTTTGATACAGTGGTTACCGTTGTGCCGCTGCGTGCTCTTTCGCTGATATAACAGTTGCTGCTACATCAGTCTTTTCTATTTTCGTTATAGTAGATGCCGTTGTGTCGCTGTGCATTTTTCCTTTTAATGTAGCAGTTGCCTCTGCTACATTATTCTTTTCCAACTTCGTTTTGAAAACTCATTCCTATAGGTGAAGGAAGGTATTCACACAAGTGTCAACAATTTATTGACTCTTAAAATGCAACCAATCTATATAACAACCTAGGTTCAGACAATTTATGAAATCTCCAAAAATACAAGGATTAATGGAGGATAGTGGAAGGAATTTCGGATAAAGGAACCTTGCATCTCTAGTTCTAACATTGGGCCAGACAGAGCAAAATTTGTTGAAATGCACTCACAGTTCAAAAATATACGTTAGTCATCTAAAAAGGTACCAAATATAGCAAAAGAAATACAAAATTGCATTTCTGTTCAGAAATGGAAGTTATATCAGATTTATAAGTTACATACATGTAGCTTGAGTTAAATGGGAGTAAGACTGGCAATTGATCAACATAGAAGATGCTCCAAAACTAATTTAAATCTTTTATATGATGCGTGACTCTCTTTTGTGAAAAGAAGGAAATATATATTCTGAGGAAGTAATGGCAGCAGGGAAATTCAGTGGCACTTTATGTTTAAGATTTTTAATGTCTTCCCTCTTTTGTGTATTAAGGAAAAAATTAGTTTCAAATGTAAATATATAAATAGTATATTAAGAAGTGTGTCAAAATTATTCAAGTTATAACTCAAAATGCAAGGTTCATATCTATTATTTGGAGCATCACCCCTGGAATTCTCAGCTCATCTCTCCAAGGTCTCTCATATCGATAGCTTTGATTGATGGAAAACCAAAATAAATTCTTCTTTGTTTAGTAAGCAACAAAAAAGACAAAATCAAAGAGAGAAGATTATATTGAGATAGTAATGATTTGTTGGTTCTAATAGTCATTTTGTAGTTTACCAATGAGCTGTGAGTAGAATTGTTCTCAGTTCTCAATAGCATCAAAACAAATTAATAATGTCACACGCTGTTGAACCAAATAATGATATTGCATGAATGCAAAAAAAAGTAAAAAAGTAAAGAAAATCTGAACAGCAAAGAGAAATTTAGAACCATGTTGATGAATGAAGGAAGAGATAGACCTCCTCCAAATGCCAGTCAGTAGGATGCCTCCAACAAATGACCTCCTGTGGTCGATCAGGCAAACGAATCACGTGCTCAGGAAATGGTGCACACCTATCATGTGATGCCGTAGGGCATCTTATACATCGCCACAATCGATTCTTTCGCTTACACAAAAAGCATGCCTGATTAATAAAGAGAATATAACCCTAGTTAAAATAATCTTCATGCAGGCAAAATTAGAATCCAAGAGTACATGTATAAAGAAAACATTGATCATGTCCATATTCAGGAAAGACTACAAAGAAAAGAAAAAAAATTAACATAAATCAAAAACTTCATTTACCCAAACATGCACATCAATGGCCTAAAATTGTGCCACCCTCTTCTTTTTTACCTCAACTCCCAGAACTCAGAAGAATTATGAATAAATTATAAATATATAACAGCAAAGGAGTGATTAGATTGATATTATAACTTTCTCAGACTTACATGTTGAGGGCACTTGAATTGTTTTGAAGACAAGAAGCCAAGTCCATCTTTAGCACATTTTAGGTGAAAGGCTGCTTGGCAGCCACGAACAGAGCATAATATCTCCTTGCTGTTGATTACATTCTGGCAAACAAGACACTGGACCAGAGAGAGACGAAAACTGATGAGAATGTTGAGCCAATCATATTATAAGGTGAAATATTAAAAATGAATCTTTGCTTAGAACCTTAAAGGCATGGCTACTATGCTAAATCATTCTTTGTTGCAAAGTTATTACACACGAAAGCATTCCAACATTGCTATCCTCTTCTTCAAAGATACAAAGAAAATGGTATCTTTTTTTGTTAAGGCTTGGTCTTACTTTGTCGTGGATAAAATATCTTTTCTTAATTTTGATTAGGTATATTAATCTAACTCAAAATATACCAAATGACTAATCAGAACTTCACAACACTCTATAATCCCGATAAAAGATTAACTATAACTAGATCATTTATTACATGGAAAGGAATATAAAGACCCTTATAAAGCTTCTGGAAATATAAGATGAAGAATTGTAAAAAGGATCCTAGCAAATCCTGAATGGACACCTAACAGAACAGCATAAATGATTAGAGAACTACAAAAATAATTAATCAGCGAAGTATAAAGAATCCTAAAGGATAAAATTATGCAAACCACTTAATTGACAGCTAAAATAACAGTAAGAAATATCCAGGTTTCACCAATTCCACAGAATAACACTAATAATTCTTGAAAATTAGAATTGAGTAGCAGAACATTAACCAAATTTGTCATCCAAAAAGGTAAAAAATTTTCAATTTTAAAAACTTAAAGTTGACAATCCAAAACCAACTATTAATTTGCTATAGGAAAACCAAAAAAATTTCAAATGTTCAGGTACAAGCAATTTAACAAAACAAAATTAACAATTCAAAACCAACTCTTCAACGTCAAAAATAAAAATCTAACATGAGAAATCCATAAATTACCAAATCCCCCAATTCATCACTCGAACTGGCAAAAGATAAAAATCCCACAAAAAGTCATCTTTAAAACAAATAAAATTGATAAATTACCATTTCAGGAGCTTTAAACAGGATGGACAGGGAACTGTTGAATTCCGAGTCCCCCTTTTCAATTTTCATGTTCCCATCTTTGAATGGCTTCAAAGCCCTACCCATTTCCATTTCTTCTTCGCCTTCCTCGAATTCTCTAATCCCCTCTCTTTCCACGTCACCATTATAGTCAGTCAATTGAAACCCAGAATCCGAATTCTGCTCCGGAATTGGTTCCATATCAGGATTCGGGTTCACGCCCACCTGAACTGGTTCTCTCACAGGCTTGAGTTCAGTGCAAGGAACCGCAGCTTTAAATGCCGATGAATTTAGAAGTTTGTCCAGGGCAGGCATTTTCGGATTAGAGTGAGAAAGCAGCCGTTACAGTCTATGCCTCCATCACGTATATAAGCAACGGTGGCGTTGGGTCGACGATGAGGTCAGGATTTGGAAATATGCGAGCCGAAACCTGGACGGGAGTTGAGCGGTCAGTCTATGCCTGCATCACGTATATTTGCAACGGTGGCGGTGGGTGGACGATGAGGTCAGGATTTGGAAATATGCGAGCCGTATCCTGGAGGGGATTTGAGCGGGAAAAATGAAAATAATGTGAATTCTCGTAACGGGAGGTTTGAGCTGAGGAAAATTTACGATCCTGCCACAAAAGGTCGTAATTTCAAAACTCTCTATAAATTTCGGCCCATTTGATGAAATTTTCAAAATGACTTAAAAAATGTTCACGATAAAAAATTATATTTCGAATTTCTTCACCCAAAATAAAGAATTATTCTTGTTGTACAGAACTATTCATCTACCAGATGAATCCAGATACTCACATGGTGGGCTCCACGCTGAATAAAAAATGGCCAAAAATCCGACCCACCCCCCTTATGTTGTGAGTGTCTGGCAGCATTTACAGAAGCATGGCTTCTGTACATGCAGCAGACTTCCAAAATAAAAGGCATGCTGATGTGAGGTTGGATCTTGATTATACTGTATATGGCAAATATTGAATACATATCAACTGGAACTTGAATATAAAGACATCTAAAATCCAATATCAAGTTTGAATGTACATCTATTAACACGTAATTTTCAATTCTGATATCGACCTTGCTACACTTACACGATATGGTTCACACAATTCATACAGGTGGGCTACTTGGCAAAATCTGGTTGAAAATAGAAGGAAAAAATTGAACCACACAGATGCTACCACAATAGCATCTGTAAAAAAATCTGTGAAACAAAACATGTATACTTAACATTTTTTTAATGATATATGTATTTGCATACGAATTTTATCATTTAGAATAGTGTATACAAGAGAGCAATCATGAACATAAATATATAAAGCGAGTTAGTTGATTGCACGAAGGCCCCCAATTTTTAAAATTTACATATTTTTGCATTTGTTTATAAGATGAAAAAATATGTTGGAAATTAATAATATGTTGAATACAAATGATTTTTGAGTTAGTAATTTTAAAAAAAACATAAATAGTTTAACAAATTTAATTTATCAAAGAAAAAATCATCAATATATAGATTAATTGACATATAAACTAACCAAAAATTCCGTTGAGAACAAAATAAAAGTATCAGCCTTTAGTAATATTAGAAATATATAAAATATTTAAACTTATTTATTAGTAACTTAAATAAAAATATAAAATAGAAAAAAAATACATTTATGTGAATGATAACAACAGTTTTCCGTTGTTTATTGAAGCAAAGCTCAATATTTTTTACGACATTACTGATAATATTGTTGTCTATAATCGTTGACAAATGTGTGTCTGTGATCAATAATGATATCGTCATGACAATTTGTCTGAATCACCGATATATATTATTTCGATAGTTGTCAGTCTTTGATCACCGACTGAAATTTTTGTCGATGATCATTTGCTCCAGCAATTTTATTATTGTCTTGAAAATGCCTACTTGAGTCCCTACAACCCCAAATTACTCGAGCTACTTGTGTTATGTGCTTGTATGATCGAAATTTGACTCGTTTCCCCATCTTTTCACACTAGTATGAATGTGGCTAAAATATATTCAAAATGAAGCATTTTAGTGGACCAAACCATGCGCGATTAGATCAAAAGTTAGATAATTGAATGCGTGTTTGAAAATATGAAAGACATCTAAATTGGATTACATGATCTGTGATTGAAGATGAGAATCTCGATAAAAAAAATGATTATATTGTATCGAAGAGTACCATATCATTTAAAGTATGCATATTTGATTATCAACCACAAAAAATGGAAGCTCAAGAAGAGTGGGTTGGATAAAATAAA
>OU503054.1:19468575-19497963 GCA_912172775.2 Fraxinus pennsylvanica
CAATCATAGGAGCAACAACATTCACAGGGTGAGGCAATATTCCTCCTTGCTCTGTATGGCCAGGCACAGGAACAGATCCAAACACTGGAAATGTGGATGGATTATATGGAGGAGCAGCAGCAGAGAGTTTCTTGGCCGGTTCCTTTCCAGTCTCAGCATCACTTTGCTTTTCTTCCTCAGGTGGCAAAGGATTAGCACTTCCATTAGATTGATTCTCTGCCTCATTTGGTAATGAACAATTATTTTCATTTTCATTGGACAAATCAAGATTACCCTCTTTATCTTCCACGGTTTCTTTGGAAATAGATGAAGCTTTCTCCAGTAACTGAACAGTACTTTCCGAACCAGCTAGAAGTTGAACATTAGTTGAATTTACTGTGCTGTTACCAACATTATATTTATCTGAACTCTCAGAAGAATCTGAACTCCCTACTCCTGATATGGAATCGTGTCCGTTACCACCAGTGCTTTCAACGGCAGCTTCAGATTTTGAAACAGTCGCAATATCTGTTATTTTTTCTTCACACGCTCCAGTGCTTACTTCTTGTGAAGATTCTGCCCTTAGTGCATCGCTGTGTTCAACTTTTTTCTCCTCAACGCTTTCTTCTATTTCTTTGACACACTCCAACAGATTTTTTTCTCCAATCGTCTTCTGAGCTTGAACTTCCTCACTATTTTCGAATGCTTTTGCGACACTTGTCTCCTTGCTTTCTTCGTGATTTTCTTCCGCGGGACTCTCCTTAGGCAATTGCTCTGCAACAGCCTTAACTATGGTACCTGGTGGAGCTAAAGCAACCTCTTTGTAAGAGAAAAGCTTTCCGGCTGCCTGAACACTGACTGAACCAACAATGGAACCAGCTTTAGTGGCTTCATTAGAAGCTGGGCTGGCAGGTGCTGATTTTGGGTTAGCAGATTTCTCTTTACCAGTAGCAGGCCCAGAAAGATTGTTCAACTTCGGACTGAAGCTAGCACTCTTCGCAAACTTTTTTGAAGCATGAGGGTTTAGTCCAGAAGCAGCAGCATTCTCATTTGAACTTGTTCTTGGAGACGTGAAATTAGTGGGTTTACTTCGGTGTTTAGAAGGATGAGATGTATTCAGAAAGTTGGTGTTCAACTTTGCAAGATTTGGCCTCTTGGAACCAGAGGGCTTGCGGCCTATTGGTAAGCGGGCTTTAGGAAAAGCTTCTTGCCATCCTTCCTCGGAAATGTCATCTTTTACGAAGTCGTCAGTTTGATCCAACAATGTTTTGTCAGCTAAAAATATATCGGTACTCCTGTTGGTGGAGTCTGCAAATTGTGAGTCGAATTTGTTCTCCAACTCAGATCTATTCTCTTTATCACTGGAGTTCTCCAGAACAGGTTCAGCTGGTGAATTCAATTCATCCTTCTCATATTCATCTGTCACTTTTTCACAATTGAGGCCCGCTTTTCCTTTAAGCTGTATGAATAAAGATGATTTTTCATGACAAAAGGTTCATCAGCATAAAGGAGAATGATCAAGGAAATATAAGGAATTAAACTTGAACAATCATATCAATTAAGTAATTCAACCTTAGCACGAGCCAGCTTCTTTTGAGCTTCTCTCGCATCTGGGGTAATATAGTCCAACAGGTCCGACACACTGATTCCATAAATGAACAACAGAGGTGAGGTGATGTAATTCCTGAAGAGATTTGAAATGTAACAGGGAATCCTAAATAGTCACAAAGGACTGTTGTTATCTTGTTTTGAAGGGGACCATAATCCTTTAAATCCGGTACCAAGGGGTATTAGAATCATAAGATAAGAGTTAAGACGATTATTTCAGATTGATCGGAACAAGTAGATGTAATCTTATTTGATTAAAATGGTTGATAACAGCATTGGGCCATGTGATTACACAAAATTCTCTCATTTTTATCCTGGAAGAATTGTGATTATTTATTTTCTTATTTTCCCTGTATGCATATATATCTGATAAAGAAATGTAAATGTGAATTAGAGCAAATAATACATTTTTGAATTGATACAGCCAATGACTGAGCCAGCATACTTTGGGAAGCATCAGTGAAATGATTTAGACTACATGACAATGGTTAAATCAGAACCAGCAGCCCAAGGAATAAAAAAGGGGAAAAACTAGTAAAAAGCCTTCCATTAACAAGTCTTGGCTAATGATTATTTTCTTTTTGAAACCAGCAAGACAAGAAAGATTGTTGTATGTACCGAAAGCAATTGAGAGAGATACTAAAATTGGGTTAAGTGATTAGATGCTAACTAGTATTCTCGTTAAGAAAAAAGTACTGTCCTTATAAAGTCTGAACGCAAAATTACTTTCTTTTCGAAACCAGGCAGGGCACCCAGAAAGTCGTACGTTCCCAAACAATACAGAAACATCATATAATAAAACATGGAAACAGAACAAAAAATCACCTTAGATGGCCTTTGCTAGAGATAGAGGCAACTGGTTTTGGAGTGCCATTGCGTGCGGCTTCCTGCTGCTCCCGAGCCTTGGACTCAAAAATAAAACATGTATACAGAACAAAAAATCACCTTAGATGGCCTTTGCTAGAGATAGAGGCATCTGGCTTTGGAGTGCCATTGCGTGCGGCTGCCTGCTGCTCCAGAGCCTTGGACTCAAAATATTCAAGCCATGCAGCAGCATCCTAAAGAGAATTCCAAATAAGATTAAGAATAGGATAATCCCTAAACTCTTAGGGCCTTCGGCAAGATACAGAAGTCTGTATTACCTGTGTACGTAGATCGTCCGGTCCAAGTTTAGCCTGCAGTATCTGAAGTGTGGTTTGTTCATGCTGAACGCTCAGAGAATATGCCTCCATTAATGAGAGAGCAATTGCTATAGCATGATAGCTGGCAGCAGTCTGAAAAAGAGAACCAAATATTCAGCATATCAAGATCTCACAGATGACATTGGCATCACAGGTGTTGTTACACTGAGAAGATAATGTTCTCATTGCCGTGCTGGGTGATAAAGCAGTTAAGAAAATATCTGCTTATCCCGTTAAAGAAGTAAACATAATGTACGCACTACACAGATCCACACAGAACATATTAATTTGATCATATTTTGTCCGTGGAGTTGGCCCAGGTAATATGCCTACCAAATTCATGTCATTATAAGGTACGATATTAATTTCTCATCGTAATGTTCTATAAAACTTATAGCTGGACTTCCAAGACCATCATACACCATTAGATCTCTGGTTAAGTCATATAAGGTTCATTTGTGAAGTCTCTCTCTATGAGTACTGAATACAAACACTTATCTAATTGTGTCACTGCTGAAGTTGTAATGGTGAGATTCTTTTAGTAGTTATTAATTATACAAGCCAAGCAGACCATGAGCATCCGGATCCATTGCCACAAGAAGTTAGAACTAGTTCATTTTCACCCTTTCTGTCAGCAACCTTCTTTGCAGAACAGAAGCACCGAAGCAAGGCTCTTTTACAGCAGTACCTAAGTTGATGGAGAATTATTCACATCCACATTCAACAGATAAGGAAACATTTATCTTCTCACCTTCAAACAGTTGGCTTCATCATCTTTATTAACAGAGTTTAAAATTTCAAACAATTTAGTATTTGCAAAAGTCAAATGCAGAAAATCAATGAGCAGAAGTACACAACCTATTACCTATGTACGATTTAAGACATACATGCACGGTCACGAGGGAAAGAGAGGGGAATTACTTGTATATGATCAGCTCCAAGAAGTCTTTGGTTACACTTGAGAGCCTCATGGAGGTATCTAAGAGCAACGTGGACATTCCCCAGACCTTCTTCCATCATTGCTACATTGATGTACGTTGCAGCGGTATTTGGGTGAGAAGGGCCACATGTTAGATGCAAGAGATACAGTGCACGGTTGACATACCTAAACATGACGGACAAATATAAGCCATACTTTTAAGTGCCTGATATGATAGCTTTTCAGTGAAGTAAGATTTGTCAAGTTAATTAATGATGGCGCTCATATGTATATCAATATCATAATGGATTTCAATAGTGCAATGCTTCATTGTAGATAAACCGATAAGTTGTAGATGACAACAGTTGGAAACAGAAAGGTGAAAGCAGTTTTTGGACAAGTTTTTTGTTTCCTTCGGATGTGTTTCTAGGGGAAAGGAATAAGGATTATGTGAAACTAGTTATGTGGTCCATATTCTCCAAGAAGCATAAGGAATTAAAAAAAGGCTTTTTCACAATTTGCTCCAGTTATCACTTACATTCCCAAAAATTAGGAAACTCCTCAAGGTCTCGTGGAGCATGACCTGCATGAATTAATTATTTTTTTCCCTAATTTGGACCAAAATTCAGATTTTCACGTTGTTTCAAATTTTCCTGATTATATATCTCTCCCAAAGTATGTAGTGCACACTTTTTCAACTTTTGACACCATTCTAAAACTTCACAAATACTGCGTTCAGTAATTATTTTCAAATTATGGAAATCAGAGTAAAACCATCAGGAAATGTAATAAATGCCAAATAGTTGAACAGATAGAAGACAGCTCCAAGCATAGACATACTTTAAGGCCAGCTCCGTGTGTTGAAGCCGATAGTAGAAGACAGCTAAGTCTCCGTAGCTTTTCATTGTGTCAGGGTGATCAAGTCCAAGTTCTCTCTCATTGATATCTAAAGCTTTCTGCTGATAGATGGTAGCCTGCTCAAATAATAAATAAACAAAACAAAGGATGACATCAGGATAGATCTCATAAATCATCCCAAAATGGTAAGATCTGTCATAAATGGTCAATACTGGTCATATTTCACAGTATAAATGTAGGTAAAAAATTGAAACTTGATGCTTGACTTTTTAGTCGCCAAAATTTATATTTATTAGGAGCTATTTCATTTCAATGTCTTACAGTAGTGACATGCTTGCCTTACTAATAGAACTCGGTCTAGATATTCTACAAAGGGACACATATACAAGTGACTTAGCCCCTGTTCGACAACCATTATTTGGAAAAAAAACAATGTTTTGAATAGTGATTTTTAGGAGAATGTGAGATTAAAAAGTAGGGAAATGTTTTGGGTTTACGTGCATAATATTTTATAGTGCGAATGAGTGGTTGAAAATGAGTATGTAGAATAAAGAGTTTTCCAATAATGGTTGTCAAACAGGGGCTTAATATACTTCGATTTAAGATAAAATATGCAGCAGACACACTTAATTTTTAGCATTTTTCATCAGTATACACACAGGACAGATTGCGTGATAACGTAGGGTTTACACCCACTGGGAAATTTTGTAATTTTCAAAAATAAATTTAACTTTGTAGTTTATCTTGGAATCTGACACTCGAAATACAAATGTTGCTCATAGGTGGAATCCAAGAGAACAAAGACAATATGCAAAACCATCAGCAATAGCCAGCAATAGAAAAATGTCATAAACCTTCATTTACACAAAAAGTAAAATGATGTTGTCACCAATATTGCCTGCCAAACAACTTTGTCAGACAAGGTAAAATACCTTTGTGTTTTGGATGTTTAGATATAATGAGATACCAGGTAATTTGTCTCAATATATTGCCAATACAATCAGTTTGTCAGTGCGTGAAGCATGGGATATCCAATATTACATCCTCATACCTGATTAAAGTCCCCAGTGTGGTATAGCACCACAGCCAACAGACTGTATGCCCCTGCTGTCATTCGATGATAAGGACCACAGACGGAAACGAGTCTTGAGAGTGCCTTCAAAATAAATTTGAATATCTATCATACTTCTAAGTACTTAAATTATTACCTGCCAGTGGTAAGATGGGGCTATTTCAGATGGGTGTTTGAAGGGGGAAGGGGGTTACCAATTGTTACCTTAGTCCCATAATTTACCGCATCCTCCAGTTTGCCCTTATCCAAGGAAGTTTTGGATGATTCCAACAGAGTACGCCCATCCGCGGATGAGCAAGCAACGTGCTGCATGGAAGATTAAATGCTTTCAGAATTACCTAAAAATCCTCCTATAGTTCATGTACAATTTTTTAAACAAATCAGTAGCAGCATACCTTATAAGCAGGGATCATGCTAATTATATCCGATTTCTTGAAAGGAAAGGGGGAATCCATATCATAATCCCTTGGCACAAGCTCAAGCCCAACCTAAAACAGGATGGTATTTTTGAATACACAGATCAAGTAAATAAAGCCAGCCTCTTAGAGAAGTCAAAACTTCTCAAGATGAAATAGCCTACCTTTTGGCAAAGCCCACGAAGAATGGCAAACTTTCTAAGATCATGGCGAATTTCATCCTTCCATTGCCACCCAAATCTCTTTGAAAGGAAAGTTTCAATCCATTTCCATTTAAGTTCGTCGTCATTAATTATGTCTGCATCAGTGTGTCCGGTAGGTGGTTTCCCTAGCAACACATTCAAACATGAAGCAATTGATGCAGCCATGTTAGCAACATTATCTACTGCTGCTACAACAGCTTGAAGAATGTGTTTGCACGCTCTAACAACCATCTCATGGATACAGAGTGATTGCACATGAGGGAGCTTGTCCGCAAGTTCAACCTGAAATGGTGACAAAAACAAAGGGAGGAAATAAGCTTCAAATTCCATTTACCACTCTTCTGTCTTCTATCTCTATTATTGAGATTGATAGCTAAGTGAACATAGAAGTGATGAACAAAATTGTAACTTGAAAGCAGCAGAAGTAATCTAAACACAAAGATTAATAATATTATAAAATGAAGCAATTACCACGTGCCCCAAGGAATACATTTGCAAACCCCTGGTATGCATGAAATCCGTCAGTGTCCTTCCATCAACCGGTGAAAGTTCAAGGGAGCCAAAATCAGCAACCTGTCAAAAGATTGGAAAATTAGCAACAAACACTCATCTCAGGAATGTCTTAAAAACCAGGTCCTCGCATTTCCTGAACCAGAAGCTGAGGGTAAAGAGTGTAGCTGAATACAATGTACTAACCAATTTTGGGAGGGCAGTATCATCATAGTATTTATGTGCCATCTCAATCAACTCATCAGGTGACTGCTGACATGAGTGGAACCACAGGAATTAGTTATTAAGACAGCTACAAGCCATGGAGCAAAAAAAAAATTCATCTTTTTAAACATATTTGTATATGCTAGATGCTTCAAGAATCTTATCTATCTCAGTTGCAGGCTGTAATATCACAGACCATCTCTTGCAAATGAAAACAACTAAAATACTCCATTCAAAGGCAGAAAGCCAACCTTCAGGTGAAGACCAGTTTCTGATTCTTTAAGGCGCAAATATGCTGCTTCAGAAAGCAGCTTTTTCCACATGATTTCTATTTCCTTATCTTGTTTCTCTAGTTCCTTTTTATCTATGTCAGAGCTGCTATTGGTAGCCACTTCCTTGCAGGGATCAGCCTTAGTGTTTCGGTCATTTGGCTTCTTCTTAAAATCCTTCAGCAGTCCACCATGCTTTCCAAGACCCTTTACAGCTGGCTCAACTTTGGCTTCTTCATTCTTTTTAGACTCGGTTTTGGCAGAAGCCTGATTTTGCAGATGTTGCACCCAGCATGCTCCAAGCTCCCATCGAATCGATTTGGTTGGTTTAGTTTCTTCTCCCTTCAGCCTCAGCAAACTTTCACTTAGCACCTTCCTCACTGAAGGTCTAGCGGTATGTAAATCTTCCACATCTGTATTCAGTAATCTTTGAACTGGACCAGATGATTGGGGTTGTGTTGATTTGTGCAACAGCATTCTCAAGCTAGAAGTTTCAGGTTGAAGAAAACAATGATTAATAAACAAAATATAGTACAAAAGTAAAAACATTGGAATACAAATTGATACAATTCTTCAAGAATTTAGCATACGTAAGGCATGGTTTCCTTTATCAGAAGTCAGAGGCATTTGATATGTGAAAATACTATTTTAAAGCACGTTGCACTGACCTATTTATATTCAATGAATTTGCACCTCCCTCTGGATGCTCCTCAATCTCAACATCCTGAGGAATGAGATTGCCCTCCCAATTGACTTCAGCAGCAACTTTCACAATAGCAGTATACCCACAATGTCTAACAACCACAACACCTAAAGTAGAAGTATCCTGCAAGAGATGATGGTTAACTCATCGTGCTGCATTAACCATTCCAAATGTTACGAGACCAACGTAAGAGGAAATGGCTAAGAAATCAAAGAGTGAAAAGTTACTAGACGAACATGAACAGTTGCACTCTCATCTGCAGTTATGCCTTTAAGCAAATTTCTCTTTGTGAGCTCCTCATGCGACATTCCAAGAACCAGACTCCCATCGCTTTTGCTATCCAACTTTGTGCTTGCATCTGGCACATCTTTTGCCACACTAATAAGTAGATCTCCAATTCTTTCCTCATATAAAATTGAGGAGTCAGAATTATCTGTTGACCTTTGATCATTTTCCACAAGATGTTTTATTGCATCGACTGCTTTAAAGACTGAAACGTCGACAAATAGACTGTGAAGTAGAAAAGCTTTTCGATCACGGATCTGCCTCTCTTCTGCCGTTTTACATGGCATCGCAGCCAGAATCGAGAATTCCTTTGCCCAGAGCCTGCGATCATGCTTACCATCTCTTCCTTGTCCACCTCCATTTCCTCCCCAACTTTCATCTTCCACAGGAAGTGGAGGGAAGATAGATGGGTTCTCAGCAACAATCGGGGGGACTAGCCATGTGTTTGCTCGGAAACCATATGGAAGATTCCCAAACTGCATTGACAAAGATGTTGTCATCAGTGAAACTGGGAAATGCTATATAAGCGTGAGGGGTTAAGGTAAAATAAAATTACTCACTTTATTATGCTCAGTGAAAGCTTTCGTGAGAGCCTTGTATGCCTGAGAACAGAAATCAACTCCACGACTAAGATGAGACTTCAGATGAATGAGCGTTCAAGAATTCAAGAAGACAGATTTTTAATAGCAAAATTTAGAGGGAACTAAAAAATAGAAAAGATTAATATGGCATAATAATTATTAGCAAAAAGGAATTAGTAATAGATAGAATAAGCCTGCACTTACAGAATCAAATATTCGACTTATCTGCTGCAAAAGGCCAACCATAGAGTGGCTCAAAAGAATCCGCTTTCCAGAAGGGTAAAAGCCTTTCCGAGAAGCAACAATTGTTGTTGGCTTCCCACTACAAATTCGTACCTGTATGCAAATTTAAAAGGGAAAAAGCCATTCGAAACCATGTCAGAGGATACCAACATCACAAATGAGTTCTGAACGGCGAAAGAGAACAGAACTTTATTGTATAGGAGTTTAAGATGCTAACATCAATTTGAAAGAAATCATCGTCTGTTTTATCCTCGAGGAATGGTCGAGTTGACCTTCTAATGTCTGCAGAAGCATTGAAAATTTGCAACACAAACGCAAACATCTCACTTTAGTAACAACTTACATGAAAATTGCTCCAAGCACCAAGCATGCATGGCGAATTTAAAATAGATAATGAAATTGTTCATGTCCATTTTTGCTACAAAAATAGAAGGAACTTGTTTCGCATACATTTTCTGCTTTGTAAAATTAACGTGCTTCAAGATTTCAAGTGTTGCAACAAAATTTGAGTGGCAAAATTCTCAAAGAAAATGAGGTACATGATATTTATTTAAAATAAAAAAGGTTACTACTTTACATTTATTTATTTATTTGAATAGTACTCTTATCGATTTTCACTTTTAAAAAACGAAATGAAAATAAAATATTAATATACAAAACTCACATTGCACGGGAGGAGTGAGATGAGAGAACGAGAAGAAGTCGTAGAACTGCCCGAGCCTTGGTGGTGGGTACATCATCGCCGCCACGGCGTCGCCTTTTTCAGCTATGTCTCCTCCTGCGAAGGCGGCAGGAACGTCCGACTTCGTAAGCTTCGCCTTGGGGGCCTCACCGGCCCTTCGGTCGGGACCTTTGGGCGTCGGAGAGGATTCTGAAGTTGCATTTTCGGAACCGGTTACAGATTCTGGTGGACCGGAATCTTTGACCCCGGTTCGACCGTTCGGTTTGGGAGAAGAAGATGAAAAGCCGAATGACGTGGTGCAGGCGACTATGTCTAGGAGCCGCCTGATGTGTGCCACTGCTTGCCCTTCCGTGTACTCCTCTGCAGGGAATCAGACAAAATATATTTATCATGAGTTGTGCTGCTGTGCCAGGTCTGTAAAAGATCTGACACAGCCATGTGAGATAGGGTGGGTGGGTGTTTTAACATTTTTATTCGGAGTAATTTATTTAAGAAGAGTTGTGCTGCTGGGCCAGGTCTGTAAAAGATCTGGCACAGCCATGTGAGATAGGGTGGGTGGGTGTTTCAACATTTTTGGGGGGTTTTTTTAATGAGTTAGGTCCTCGGGACCCACCTCATGTGAGATAGTCTGTACAAAATCTGTGAACCAAAATCTGGTAGAGTAGAATAATTCATTTATCATTTGTTTGGGAAATTTTTTAAATAATTTAATTTATTAATAAATAGAAATTAGTGGTAGACACGAGAATAATATATATATAGGAGCTTTAAAATGTAAAATCCAATCAACATAAGATGTTATTTAGGGCATGTTTGAGCTGTATAAAATGTATTTTGAAATAATAGATTAATAAAGAATGCGTGATTAAAAATTAAGGAAAAATTTTGGATTTACGTGTTATATTATTTTATTGAAAAATGTGTTGTTGAAAAAAGAGAAAAAAATAATATTTTGAAAAAAATGAAAATCAAACAAGGGTTTAATGTCACGTTTTATTCACGTAAAATTATTATTGGGACCATCGGGTTGAATATGCATTCATGTGAACTTTATTAAGAGATTGTTTGGGAGAGATTTTCAAGAAAAATATTATTATTATTATTATTATTATTATTATTTTAAAAATGTGTAGTTAAAAAAAATAGGAAAACTTATGAATTTGTAGAATGCGTGATTAAGAATGATTTTCAAAATAATCTATGTCAAACAAGCTCTAAACATGGGGAGATCGGAAACATCACATGTTTTGGTTGCACCTAAGCAATTCGAAATAGAAAAAAGTCCCAAGTACAGAAATTTTTTGACTGATTTTTTACCTATTGTGACGTAGCGAAATGTAATTCGTCTGTTTTGTTTTATTTTTTCAATCTTCCAATGAATACATGCCAAGTGCTGTCTGTATACAATTTCTATCAAATTTATTTGGACTTATAGCATGATCGTGTGAAATAAGGATCGCGATTAGACGAAGTTATTAATACTTTCTGACCGTTATATAAGAGGAATGTACCTTGGACGATGGTGAGATTGCAAGGCTTGAGTGAGAGAATCTCCACGGAATCTTTCAATCGTGGTCCTCGAATCTACCAATTGTTTGCACGAAAGGATAAAACAATTCATACGTTAGTTACAACATAGACATTAACTATTCTTTTTGAAATTCATCACATATTTTTTCTGAGTTCAAATAAATATTTATTATTTTTCAGTAAGTTTTTTACTGAACATGCCAAACTTTTTTCCAAGTTACCTTCTTCATATTTTTTAAAAATAAAGGCCACCGAACATGGGCTTAAAACTGTACGCAACTTTCAGTCGACAAAAAAATCAATAATTCGAGTACAGCTATTTTAACATGCACATATGTAGTTCTAGTAATTCAATCTTGCTGAAATAAAAAAGGCACAGACTCAAAACTGTTAGGAATATTGAGCCTAACTCCACCTAATAAAACCGGCTTATTAGGGGAGGATTGCCCTCACCTTATTAAGTTGATCATTTATATTTTCCCAAACAATGTGGGATTCTAATACGCCCTCTCACGCACAGCGTGGACCATNTCACGCACAGCGTGGGTCATGCCAAACAACTGTGAACAAATTGATATTGGGTGGCACCCAACATTGCATAATTGGGCCTAACTCTGATACCATGTTAGGAATATTGGGCCTAACTCCACCTAATAAAACCGGCTTATTAAGGGAGGATTGCCCTCACCTTATTAAGTGGATCATTTATATTTTTCCAAATAATGTGGGATTCTAATACCGCAAGTTTTGACAACATGATATTAAGTCGAGTAATATTATTTATCATAATAATAATAATAGATGGTCACATTTAGACGGTATTAATACTCTCGTGATATATCCCTGCATTTAATTGAACATATAATGTAATGTCACTGTATTATCACATAGGGACCAATAGCGTCATTATATTAGACCTATAATAGTGTTTATAGCCTTCATGTCATGTACAAAATCTTATGAAGTACTTAGCCCTCCAATCGCAATTAATTTTTGGGCCAAACAACATTAATTGTATCACGAGATTTAATTCATGAGACGGGTTATACCTACCTAAGACATCTGACAAATAAGAACAACTCAATGAAAATGCTTCTTATACATAATTATTTGTATTATGTTTTACATAATGACGATATGTCAAACTGTAAGCGAATAGTTGTTTGACTGATGAGATTTTGATTCAATTAAATATTTTCGCGTCATCTGTTGATAAATTATTTTGTAATTTGTTATATATGTAATTTGCTTATTAGCTAGTGCAGATAGACCGGAATTATTTTCTTGTGCGGTCCTTTTATGGACAGCGCATTTGTCTCATAAAATTCGATAGTGACAACGGCTAAAAGTCAAAGATGATGACCAATTTATTCTATGTCACGATGTATGTTTGGACCAATTTACTCAACAATTTAAAAGAAAAACTGTTGACCAAAAATCTTTTTTTTTAAAACATGTGCTAAAACTTCTTTTGCCCCTGTTAAGCCACAAATTTATTATTTAAAAAAAAAAAAAAAACTCAATTCTTTTTCATTTTATCAGACTCATATTTTATCGAAATTTACTAAAAATATGATTTTTAACCCCCCAAATCTAAGGATCATGCTATATGTACCGAATTTTTTACCGACTACTCACAATGGGGATGGGGACCACATTGTCGAAATTTTTAAGTACACACGGGCCTCACACACTATGTGAGGGGGTAATTCATTATGTACAAACCATTATGTACAAATGAATTAACATCAATTCTAATACTTTGAAAATATATACTTTTATAGTAGGGAATTCTCGAAATAATAGAAAAATCCTTACATCAATATCACGAAAGCAGAGCAAATTAAGAGCTTGTTTGGTACAGATTGTCATTTTCTACAGTAAATCAATTCTCATTTTCAACCACACATTCTTCAATAAAATAATATTTTCCATCACATTAATACTTTTTTCTTCTTTTTCAACCACACATTTCCCATCATATCACTATTCAAAAATCAATTCTTCCTCCAAAAATCCCTACCAAACACACTCTAAATTACTCCTCACAATCAATGGGAAATTCGAGCAATGAAACATTATTTATGTTTTCTTTCGGTATAAACCCTAAAGACGAAAAAGAATTTACCATTATTTATGTTCTCGAGAAACTCGAGAAAAAAACTTACTTGAAGGTTGATTAAATTAAACTTCAAGAAAATATGTCTCGTTTCATATATCAATAAATGCAGATATAAATGGGGGAAAGAAAATCTCATGAGCAACTAAAGCAAAAAATCACATTAAAAAGGTGCAATGAATAGTTTAATCGAACCATTTCCGAATGACTTTCTTAGTCACCAAAAGCCATTCGATCGAACGACAAAAATAACACGACTCTTATCGTGATGAAATGGGGACGGTGCCCTAATTTGCAAGTATAAATTGCACATAAAATCTTAGTAAATTACCTCATGTGACAAAGAGTAATTGGTCAAATGGCAAGTCTCGACGTGGACTGCTAATAGTTTCTTCACATCTAAAATCTTGTCGGTTGATATTCCCTGAGGCGAGCAACGATTGTAAAATGAAAAAAAAATGGAAATACCATGAAGTTCGATTAGACTCAAATTGAGCTTAGGTACATAGATACATTCAAAAATAAATTATAGTCACAAATATAAATGAAAAAACGTACCTTAAGGGTAACTTGTGACTCCTCAGGAGTTTCTACCACTATTTCTATTACAGTAGGCAACACTGCAAAAATAAAACAATATGAGAAATAAATATAAAATATATAATCATGAGTCACAAGAGGAAATAATATTAGTTTTTAAAACAGATAAGTTATTATTTTATTGATAAAATGGATAAAATTGAAAAAAAAAAAATGACAGAATTTGGAGAAAATAAGTACAAAAAGGATAAGATAGCAAAGTAGACCTTTTTCTTCTTTCTTCTTCTTCTCTCCTTTGGGTTTGTGAGGTTTAGCCTTTCCAGTTTTGGGAGCCATTTTCAGACAACCTTTGACAATACACAGTTGATTCTAGGGAGAGAATTTACTTACACTGAAAATTTTCTTTCTATTTATACCAGACTCAAGAAAAATGCAAATTCAGATAAATTTTTATTGGCTCAGCAATTCGAAATGAAAACAAATAACAAGAAAAGCTAAAGATTGAAGAGAGTAATGAGTATTCATTCACATGAAGCAGTTCATTCACATGAAGCAGAAGTTGAAGTATGTAAAAATATAGTGAGACGGAAGCATAAATGGCGAAGTTGAAGTAGTTGAACACGAAGAATTTGTCGAAGTTTTTTGAAGGAAAGTGAAGCAAAAGAGGAATGGGGTCCAAGAGGAAAAAAGTTTTAGACAGAGAAAAATAGATAGATAGAATTAAAGTGTCTTGTATGTGTTTGTGAAGAGGGAGATAGAGCGAGAGGATATAGAAAAAGAGAGCAAAGACTGTTAGAGATGGATAGGATAAGGTAACACACAACTCACAAAGCTTCCATTGATTTGTGAAAGAATGTAAGGCTGACAATTTTGGACCTCTCGTTTCTCTTCTTCTTCCTCAGCTGTTTATCCAAACCTCTCTCTCTCTCTCTCTCTCTCTATATATATTATTTGTCTGTAGCTATATATGTATATGTCTTTCTCTCTCTGCTCATTTGTGGGTTTGCCAAGCTAGAAACATCTGAGCAAGACACTTCGTTTGTGGAAGAGAATAAAAGATTTTGCTTAATAATTAAACGCTCAAATTTCAGCCACGTATGACTTTTTTGGCCGTCTAATTGTTACATTTTTATTTATTTTAGATAAAATGGCCTCTTTTTTTTTTTTTTTTTCTTTTTTTTTTTTTTTTTTTTTTNTTTTTTTTTTCTTTTTTTTCTGGTTTTGGTCTAGAAACAAGAAAGAAAGATCGCGAGTTCAGAATACATATATGATTTCGTGCATGTTTGGCTAATCTTAAAAAAATTACTCATAAGTTTGACAACTAGGTTTAAAAGTTAACCAAACATCTTAATTTGGAAATGAAACTTACTTAACTTTTGAGGTTAGCCAAACATCTTAATTATGTTATAACAAAAAAAAAAAAAAATTGAGTCTCGAATTTCTAATATTCCATTAATCTACGTAAGGCCATGAACTTCATCAAACTTTCATCAATTGGTCAATGTTTTTTTTTTCTTAAATATCGCATTTCATTCGTGCTTGAGTCAAAGTCTGATTGTTTCATAGTAATTTCATTTGAATTAGGATTGCTTGTACAGATTGCATGTATATATAAAAAATTGTTTCGTGTTTGAATTTTGAAACTTTTTAAAATGAACTACTAATCGATTTTGACTTGAATGGATGAAATAATATTCGTTACGCTTCTCTTGTTTTGTCTTCTTTCACCGTAATAAATCAATGGTCGAAATGAGATCACGTAGAGTATATATATTTTGTGAACCAAATCTAATTATCACAATGAGATCACGTAGAGTATATATTTTTGTGAACCAAATCTAATTATCTCAATAGTAATGCCAACGGACAATTTTGTGAACCAAATCTAATTATCCCAATGAGATCACGTAGAGTATATATTTTTGTGAACCAAATCTAATTATCTCAATAGTAATGCCAACGGACCTAAAAGAGAAGTACAAGTGCAACATATAATCTTAAGACACGAATTGAAGTGATTGGTACAGTCTTGCCTTATTAAGAAAAAAAAATCTTTTCGAGATGACAAATACCATACTTAACTGAATACATCGTCGTGAATTCAAATGAAAAGAGTAATGCTACATGACACCTTGATCAAGGTGAAATTTGTCCAAATTTATTTCCAAAATCTCTTTTCTTTAAATATACTTATAATTTAAATTGAAGAACATAACTTATTTTGCTTGCAATATCACTTATTTGCACCATAATGGCACTGAAAAATGTTGCAATTCTTTCATTTTTCAACTTTCTCAGAGAAGGAAAATATCAGAAACAGGCAGAAAGGAACTACAAAAAAGGCTGTTAACTTAAGCAAATCTTCAGTATGTTTTGAGATCACCCCAATTCTTGACCAGTCCCCACTATACCTGAACAATTAATTAAACATAAAAAAAAAAAAACAGTAAAATTAAGCAGAAACAAACAGTAACTTTGACAAAAATAAGTAAATTATAAAGATATAAATTACCCGGCATCAATGAATCCCAATGCAAACACTCCAACTGCAGACTGAAGTAGAATCTTGTTGGTGGAAAATTTGAAAGGAAAAATTCTGGGTTTGTTTTGTTTTCTTGATTTCTCAGATAAAAATTTCTTCTTGGAACAACATTTAATAGTTTTTTCATGTTTCGTACTGGAAAATGTAATTGTGCAGACGAAACTTGTCTCTACAATCAACATTATCTTATCATGAAACAACTCCAAAAAGAAAAAAACCCTTTTATCTACTTTTTAATGGGTGGCTATCAGAAACCAAGGACAATTTAGTCATTCACAAGCTCTTGGCAAAAATTCAGGTCATGTTTAATCGCCATTTTCTGCGTAGAAGAGTGTTAAATAGTAATTTTTTAAAGAACGTGGGATTAAAAAGTAAAAAAAAAAAAAAATTGAGTTTACGTAAAGAATTTTTTATTGTGAGGACGTGTGATTGAAAATAAGTATATAAAAAAAAAAAATTTGGAAAAATGATTGTCAAACAAAACTTGAATTTAAACCCACCTTTTATTTTCTCCACTTGAACACAAGACTTCAATAATTTCGACTTTTGCCATGTAAAGAAATTTTTTTATTGTTTATCTATAATATAATTGTTTCTTATTTATTATGCGCACATCTACGATCATATATGTAATTTCAATTTTCGGGCATTTCCTTTCCTTTTTTTTTTCTACGTAATTCTAAATTTTTTTACACGAAATGGTTCACCGTGAAAAGATGAGTAAACTTATATATAATTCGTGAAAAATTTAGTTTGAATGATATCGTGTATTAAGGGATGAGATCTAACAAGTAAATGGTACGCGACTTCTAAAATCTTTAGTGCGAATACAATATTATTTTAATCGGAAAATTGAATAATAATTTACTAACAATACGCATAGACAATTTGAACTGAAAACTAAGAAGAAAAATGTACTAATATATAAAAGCACACTTTCCTCAGAAAAGAAATTAATATTTAAAAGCATATTTTCCTCATTTATCGACTAATTCTAACGCTACAAAAGGCACATTCAAAGATGCTCTGTTTTCATAATATCTCAAGTTATTTCCTGACGCTTGCAATCACTTCAATACGTACCACTCTTTGAATCAGAAATTAATTTATTTTCCATTTTGTATCATAAAAACTTTTTTCAACCTTGTGATTGTGTTTTCTTTTTGGGTCCAACATTATTTTTTCAAGAATTTACATTGTAGGATAGTGATTTAACATTCCTTGTTACAGTTTCCTAGATTTTGATTTTGATTGATGACGAGAAATTCAAGTTTCTACGTTGTGTAATGTTGACCTAGATTTCCGCACCGATGATGTTGCATACAAATCTCTATTTCACTCACATTCACAATCTTTTTGTTGCGTACTTGGACAAACCATTATGAACACTTATCCTTCTCGAAAGGGGGAGGCAGAGACAACTCTGTGAATTTTGATTGTCAAGTCAATTAACTTATATGGATATATTTGGATGTGGAACGTGCTAAAGATGTGAACCAAAAGGGGTTCGGGACACAGGGTGTCAAAGTAGAACCGTTGAGGGAGTGAAACTAGAGAGAGAATGTAAAATTGTATTAACTTCAAATGATACTAGGTGTAAGCTTTTATAATATAAGAGGAGAAATGATAAGCATTGGATGAATAGACATGTGACCTTATCTTATCGGTTGAGGCAATTTGTCATAGGCGTCATTCTACCAGTCCTGTATTTAGATGCATTTAATATTTTTGGCATTTGGCCACCCTACGCCCTACGGCTAGCATGAAAAAAGTAGGTCAACAAGTAGACTTGATAGAATGACTGCTTCAGAGAGTTTAGATCAATCAATTATAAAAAATATTTGTACGTAGAATCTTCTAGGAAATGTGTCTCATACGTTTAGAGGTCATTCGTCTTGGACTAGCATTGCAACGCTTCGCATTGCGTCACTTCGCCTTGTGCGTGGAGGTTTGACCTCTACATGAGGGTTCATCAGATTCGTCACTTCGACTACATAGGCCTCGAATAGGGCAAGTAGAATGATGATATGGAGTGTGGGCCTAAATTTGCTTACAGTATGGTTGCCACATGGTCGTTATTGGAGTTTCGTTGAATGAGGCGTAATAATGACTGTGCATTTTTTTCGTGAAGTGATAAATGATTTGAGGAAAAATGTGTTTTAACTAATTCTTTTGTGTTTTTTTTCTTTTGTTATATAAATAATCTTCTGATGAATTACTGAGAACAAATTTTGGATAGATTTTCTATAGAAAAAAATGATTTTTTGTTGAGAATGTATAATTAAAAAATAGAAAAAGTTATAGATTATGTGAAATGAGTAGTTGAAATTTGAAAATGATTTAAGGCCCTGTTTGACAGGCCTTATTTTCCGGGTAAAATGGAAAACGAATTCCTTTTTCCACTTTTTAACATGTTTGATAGGCTTAATTTTCCAGGTAAAATATTTTCCTTATTCTACCTCACGCGCCTGATTTTCCACCAAATTAATGAAAAGCTTTTCCTCTCCTTCAGCTGGATTTTCATTTTCCACCCAAGGTGGAAAATCACGAAATCTGTGTGCTCGGTTGGTGGAGGAGGAAGAACCTAATCTGGAGGGCGATGGGGTCTTCCACCACGGCGACGGCGAGGGCGGAGAGTACCCACCCGTGGAGACCCAGAATTTTCGGCATTGATCTCTGCTTTTTTCTTTGGCGTTTTAGAATCTTGACATCACTCCCCTTTTCCATAGCAGGGCGTTCTGCGGCGACGGAATTGGTCGGAGATGTGGGTCCGGAATCACTTGGAGGCAGGTAGAGGACAAATTGGGTTTCTTAGGTGCGGGTGCAGTAAAGGGGTTTTTGGCAATTGGAGGTTGGGGTTCTTCCTGTTCAGATGAATTCGGAGGAACCAATTTCTTCAGATGAATTCGGAAGAACGGCTTCGGTTGGATTTTCTCCTGTTCACGAATTCCCACCCGTTGGGACGGTGGGGGAGTTAGTTGGAGGTGGGATTGATGCGAGAGGAATTGGTGGAGAAACTGGAGCAGGTGTATTGGAAGGCTGGTGGAGTTGTTGGAGTAGGAGGTTGGGAGGCTGGTGGTGGAGAAGGTGCTGGGGGAGTTGGGCTTGCAGGTGGTGAAGTTGGAGTAGGAGGAGGCTGGTGGTGGAGAACTGGCTGGGGGAGTTGGGATTGCAGGTGGTGAAGTTGGAGTAGGAGAAGGCTGGTGGTGGAGAATGTGCTGGGGAAGGCGGGCTTGCAGGTGCTGGGGGAGTTTGGCTTGCAGGTGCTGGGGGAGTTGGGATTGCAGGTGGTGAAGTTGGAGTAGGAGGAGGCTGGTGGTGGAGAATGTGCTGGGGAAGGCGGGCTTGCAGGTGCTGGGGGAGTTTGGCTTGCAGGTGCTGGGGGAGTTGGGATTGCAGGTGGTGAAGTTGGAGTAGGAGGAGGCTGGTGGTGGAGAATGTGCTGGGGAAGGCGGGCTTGCAGGTGCTGGGGGAGTTTGGCTTGCAGGTGCTGGGGGAGTTGGGATTGCAGGTGGTGAAGTTGGAGTAGGAGGAGGCTGGTGGTGGAGAATGTGCTGGGGGAGTTGGGCTTGCAGTTGCTGGGGGAGAACTGGTGGTGGAGAACTGGCTGGTGGAGAAGGTGCTGGGGGAGTTTTGTTAAGTTTGATTGCAGGTGGTGGAGGAGGCTGCAGGCTGGGGGAGGTGGAGGAGGCTGCAGGTGGGGGAGGAGGCTACAGGCTGGGGGGGAGGAGTCTGCAGGCTGGGGGAGGAGGATGCAGGTGGTGGAGGAGGCTGCAGGCTGGGGGAGGTGGAGGGGGCTGCAGGCTGGGGGGGAGGAGTCTGCAGGTGGGGGAGGAGGCTGGGGGAGGAGGCGCAGGCGGCGTTGCTGCTGGAGGATGATCGGATGTTGTCGGAAATTTTTTATTAAGTTGGATAGTTTCGCACAAATAATCATAATTTTCCATAGAAAATAAAGTCAATCAAACACCAAAAGTAGGAAAATCTCAACATTTTCTAGTTGGAAAATTATACCAATCAAACGCAACTAATTACAATTCTCTGGAAAACAATTTCTAGGAAAAATTTTTCCCTATAAAATATTTTCTTTCTACCCATTTTCCACCCTTGCAATCAAACGCACCCTAAGAGAGTAAATTTCAAAAAACCTCTTTTGAACCAGCTATGAGTTAAAGTACACAAAATATGATTATTTGTCGATTTGTGAAGACTAAGAATGGAAATGTTAGGCCCCTGTTTGGACTCCATTAAGGACCCGTTTGATTCTCATTATTGTAGAATGAGAATGAAAAATATCGTTATTAGGCCCACACAAGAGATAGAAATTCGAAATTGATAGTTTGATGTGAAGTATAAGGGTTATATTTTTCATTTTTATTGATGAAAAATGAGAAACAAACGAAGACTAAAATGTATTTTGGGGGCAAAATGTATTTTTAAATAGTAATTTTTTGAAGGATGTATGGTTAAAAAAGAAGAAAAAGTTTTGAATTTAAGTGTAATATTATTTTATTAGAGAATGTATGGTTAAAAAGTGAAGAGAGAAAAATGCATTTCGAATAAAATGGAGCCCAAACAAGGGCTAATATTGGATTCTTGATCTGCTGTTCAACTATTCATGGCCCGTTTACATTCTAGATAACATTTTGGGAACAATACATAATTTCTTGTTTTAAAGATCACTTTTCATAAATAACAGACTTCAAAAATCTTTTTAAAAATCAGGTGTTAAATCAATTTATTAAATATTTTTAATTATAATATAATACAATTATCCCAATTTATTAAATTTCAAATCCAAATCATTNGTAGAATGAGAATGAAAAATATCGTTATTAGGCCCACACAAGAGATAGAAATTCGAAATTGATAGTTTGATGTGAAGTATAAGGGTTATATTTTTCATTTTTATTGATGAAAAATGAGAAACAAACGAAGACTAAAATGTATTTTGGGGGCAAAATGTATTTTTAAATAGTAATTTTTTGAAGGATGTATGGTTAAAAAAGAAGAAAAAGTTTTGAATTTAAGTGTAATATTATTTTATTAGAGAATGTATGGTTAAAAAGTGAAGAGAGAAAAATGCATTTCGAATAAAATGGAGCCCAAACAAGGGCTAATATTGGATTCTTGATCTGCTGTTCAACTATTCATGGCCCGTTTACATTCTAGATAACATTTTGGGAACAATACATAATTTCTTGTTTTAAAGATCACTTTTCATAAATAACAAACTTCAAAAATCTTTTCAAAAATCAGGTGTTAAATCAATTTATTAAATATTTTTAATTATAATATAATACAATTATCCCAATTTATTAAATTTCAAATCCAAATCATTCTCTCTCTCTCTCTCTCTACTCTCTATCCTCTCCCTACCCCTTCTACTCTGGTCATCTACTCCGGCGACTGTTCCGACAATCACTCCGACGGCCTCTCCGACGACTATTCCGGCTGTCACTCCGACGACCTTCCGTCGATTGTTCCGACGATCACTCCGGTAGGCGCTCTGATGACAGTTCTGATTGCTCCAATAACCACTTCAACGCATGCTCTGATCAACCTACCCACCACATCCATCCATTCCCAATTTTAAAAAAAATTCTAGAATTTCAAGCCACAATCAGTCACAATCGATCACAACGAGTCACAATTAACCAGTCACAATCAGTCACACATGGTCACAATCGGTCACAAACAGACACAATCAGTCATAACCAGTCACAATCAACACATATTTGGCCGAAATCTCATCTCGCGCCACCAAATTCAAACATCATCCCTGCACCGAAAAAACCATATCCAAAATACTACAAATTGGAAAACCATCAACCACCATCGCCTGTTCCCAACAACCACCACCTCCACATCCCGTGCCTGTTCCCAACAACCCGTGCTTGTTCAAACATCACTGCCTCAACTTCCACATCCGGCACACCATCATCCCGTGCTTGTTCCCAACAATCAACACCTCTACTTCTACCTCCACATCCAGCACACCATCATCTCCTCTACCTCTACATCCCACACACCTCACCTCACCACCATCGCACAACCAAAAATGCAGTGTCACCACCACGACCACCAGCACCACCACACCACATCACCACTACAACAAAAAAGCGACGATGTCGAAGAGAGAGAGGGGAGATCGGAAACAAAAAATTCGATCTCCAACGTGGCGAGAAGCTCTTTCAGCAACAAGGAGTGGAAAAGATGAGCAGTCGGTGCCGCCGCCGATCCGCCACCATCACCACGACCAACCACCCGTCACAAGATCGACACCCCCGCCACCACCCCTTTACACTGCCATCACAAGAGAAGGTAGAGAGAGAGAGGGAATCAGGTGATTTAGGGATTGGGGGGAGTGGGAAAAAGAATCGGATGATTTAGGGTGGGGTGGGTGTATATAAATTAATTTTTAGTTTTATAATATAAATTAATAATCCTATTTACCATCTGATTTTTGAATTGTAAACTTTATCTCCTTATTTTTCAATTATAATCTTAAAAAGAAGAGGTAATTTTCTCTAACGTTTTCCCTTGGTCCAATTCAAGTATATCTCCATATTTTATGCACCTTGTTGTACGTTGTGTTTTGCTAAATTTAAAAAGTTAACTTACAATGAAATCTAATAGAGGCTCTTCGAGATAGAGAGGACATGCTATGAAGACTTGTGGATTGACCTCAAGGTCAAAGGCTATCATTTTCCATTTTTGTCATGTTTGATGACATTTTTTTTCCCCAAAAATTGATTTTCCACATTTGCTTGGTTTTAGTTGAATATTTTAGGTGAGAATTGAAATTTCATTTTTTTTTTTTTGGGAATAGAAACAAATTCTATTCCCATTTGTAAAAAAATTATCTTTTTAATTGACAATTTTCATGTAAAATAAAGTCAAAGGAATACGAAAAATTTTTCAATTTTTTTTGGCAATCCAAACAAATTATATCCCAAATTGTAAGAAATTATATATCTTTAATTGATAATTTTCATGAAAAATAAATCTAAAAGAACACCAAAAGATAGAAAATTTTAACATTTTTCTGGTGAAAATTATATCAATCAAATACAATTAATTGACAATTTTCAGTAAAACAAGTTCTAGTCAATTCAATTCCCTACAATTCATTTTTTTTTCCACTCAGATTCCATCTTTGAATCAAACGGACCCTTAGTGTGTGTAGGTTGCGAGTCCAAGAGTGAAACATGATCTATGTTGAGGTGTCATGCCAAATGATGAGTAGTAGGTCCGAGGTAAAAGTGATTTTATTGCTGAGGGACAGAGGAAGTCTCAATGTTCACTAAGCGGTAGGGCGGAATCCCTGAAGTTCAAGGCCAAGTTTTGGAGTGATAGATTTTGACCTCATAAAATACTATTTTTTCGAAAAGTATGATATGAACCGATGAGGTCAAAGGAGAGATGGCTAACAAATCATACCATGCCGGTTGAAAAAGTCTTATCTAAGATAAATTCTTTTAAGTTAAATAAAATAACTTATATAACTTACGAGTTTTATTAAATGTATATTGTAGTTGACATTAAGAGCATGTTTGGTACAAATTCTCATTTTTTACAGTAAATTAATTTTCATTTTCAATCATACATTCTTCAATAAAATAATATTTTCCATCATATCAATATTTTTTTTCTTTTTCAACCACACATTTCCCATCATATCACTATTCAAAAATCAATTCTTCCCCCAAAAATTCCTACCAAACACACTATAAGTTTGACATGTCAACAATCATAGTCATTAATTATAACAATACTTATTCAAATTGATAATTTTTTTTTTTACGCATTACACAATGTCAAGCTTAATGTACACCAGGAATATACAATTAGTTTAATTGATAACTTTATTATGCATCTTCACATTACCGGTTAAATAAATCAATGATCACCCAACTTTAAATTTAGAGTCACCATAACCACCAAATTTTATTTTGTTTCATCATAACCACCCAACTTTATACTTAGTATCTAATGGCCACTCAATTTGATTTTTTTTCATCATAACCATCCAATTTCATGTGACATTTTACAATGACCATCCAATTCCATATAATATTTTACCATGATCAATCAATTTCATATAACGTTTCATCATGACCATCCAATTTTTTTTCACTAATTTTAAAAGGAGTAAAACGATAACTTTGTATTATATATATACACACACACACGCATAATAAATTATTGTTTTAAAAAAAGGTTTTTAAAACAAAATAAAAACTTATTTTAAAAAAAGAGTTACGTAAAAACTTATTTAAAAAAACGTTTTTAAAATAAATTTTTTTTTTGTTTTTTAAAAAATTATTTTATATATATAATACAAATTTACCATTTTAAAATTAGTGAAAATGGTTAAAAGTAGTTGAGTGGCCATAATGAGAGCTTGTTTGGGTTAGATTAAAATCTGATTTTAATCTTAATCAAAGTTAAACAATCAATATTAACCACATCTTTCGTGGTTCCACATCTTTTCAACCATACATTTCAAAAATTTATATCACAATTTACTAAAAATCTAATTTTAATATCCACCAAACATCCTCTATATGATATTGGGTGGGCATAGTAAAATAAAATCAAATTGAGTAGTCATAATAACACTAAATATAAAACTGAGTGATCATGATAACACTAAAGGTATGTCTGTCTTCCATTATTGGGAGAAAAATAGAGTAATGAATAATATTTTTTGGAGAATGTGAGGTTGAAATTTAAAGTAATTTTATTGATTTGTATGTAGAATATTTTATTGGGTGAATGTGTGTCCGAAAATGTTACATATAGTGGGAGGCCAATCCATTTAACCATCACATTACCCTTGCCCTGGTGTCTCTGTTCTCTTCGAACAATCCTAACCGAGGGATTATCAATTGTCTCAAAGTGAAGAGTTAATCGTCCAAAAGGCCAGAAGCCAGCTACAGTTTATCCACGTAACGTCTCGCAAGAGATCTTCAACCGCAAAAAAATAAAAAAATTTATCTTCTGAAAACCCTTTCAAGTTTCAAACAAGAATATGGCTACAACAGCAATAGCTACACCTATGTTTTCTTTTGGATTGAGAATTTGTACTCCACTTCGATCGATTCGATCAACAACCGTTCATTTCTCACCACTCACCAAGAAACAAGAATCATCAATTAACCTCAGTTCTTCACGCTGTGTTTCTGGGTTTGCCTCACTTGTTGTTAACAGAACTTTCAATTTTGCGTCACCCATTGGAAGAAATTCACAGCCAGTCACTGTAGTCTGCGCTAAAGGCTACAAAATGAAGACCCACAAGGCAATTCTTTGTATATTCATTTTTGTGTACATGTTTTAAGTGAATTTGGGGTGTATTTTGGATTTTGTTTTGTGGGTTTTTGATATTGGAATTTTAGGCTTCGGCGAAGCGATTTCGGGTTACCGGTAGTGGGAAGATAATGAGGAGGAGAGCAGGGAAGCAACATTTGCTGGGAAAGAAGAATACTAAGAGGAAATTGAGACTCTCCAAAGTGGTATGAAGTTTTCCCCCTTTTTTTTCAATATGTGAAATCTCGATTTCTCTCTACTTTTATTTTATTTTCTGTGTGCAAATTTGTGACACATTAACTTGTGTCGGAAAAAGATTTATTTCTGAGCGAGATACAAAGATTGATTTGTTTGTCCAACTCAATATGGTGGTTTCTTCCGTGTTCCTTATTAGTTTGTTATCATGCTGACTGTGAAATAAACTCATATTGGGCACTTGTGAACTTGTGAGTCTTTGTATAACCATTCTACTATTTTCTTCAAAACTCAGAACTTCAAATGCAGAACACAAATGTTAGCGAGGGGATGCTCATGAATGAATGCAGTTTCTGCTAGTAGCTTACACGTTAGAAAAATTGTAAACTAAGTTTTTATGTGATAACTTCTTTGAAAAATTTGCTTGCACAAAATTGCTCGTTGGACATTATTTATTGTAGAGGATACTATTAGAGTTTCTTTATGCCTCTTTTTCTCCCAAAGGAAAAAAATTGGTATTAATAACATTAGAAGAATAGAGATAAAAATATAATAATTTGGTGATCCTTGGTCTTGGCTGTACTGCTGAAACAATAATGATTGGAAATTAAAGGAGGAAAGTCATGAGCTCCTAGAAGATAAAACTCAAATTATTGTATGATTATTAATACAAAAATTGTTCAGAAATGGGGAATTGCAGAACCTGATACTTATTTTGTTTGACTATTTGGATTTTGTTATGTTCTGATCAAACGCCTTTTGTGCAACGTTGGAGCAAGTCTGGTAAGATGGAATGACGGTCTATTTTCGTTTAGCCCCTGATTGAATTGCTTTGAACAACAATGTATCATCTTTTGATTTAACTGCCTAGCCTTTGTTAGTACGACTGTTGCTGGAATTCTTGTTAGAGAATGAAATGCTCTTTTTCAATTGGTCAAAAGTTGAGCCGGTTTGATTATTTATGTTAAAATCCTCAAAAAGTGCTTTCTCTTTCTCTTCACCTTTTGCTGATAGCACGAGTTTGCTGAACTTAAGAAGTGCTTCGCCTTTTTTTTTTTTGAGTATGAATAGTTTGAGGATTTATTTTAGCTGAAGTTACCACTGTGAAGTTATCTGGCTTAGATAATATTCACCTTCAATCCCTCTTTGCTTGGTCTTATTACTGTTTGCTAGTTTAATATTTAGAGACAGACCAAAGTTGAAACTTGCAATGGCGAGTTTCCTCTTAAATCTGGTCTAAGTTCGCTTCATCCTAATTGAAAATGAATGGCAAGGGCATGAGATGGATTCAAATCTTCATTCTTATCCGAAGCACCTGATTTTTTATAATCTTCTTTTTGTTAGTATCCATGTACGATTCTTGACATTCAGTTAAGCCCCTGACAGATCTGCACCCCCCCCCCTCTCCCCCACCTTTCGTGTGCATGACACGGTGCTTTTGAATTTGGTTCTTTTTCAATTTTTTTACTTTGGGTGGAAAAGAGGCCATTTGGTAACCTTCATTTTCGTCCCAAAGAAGATTAACTACTTAACAAGGCTTTGCTTTGAAGAGTTGGAAAAAGACATGGAGCATTTCCATCCTGTATTGAAATCTTTACATATATCTGTTTTAGTCGTCTTCTTTCGAACTTTAACCATGGTCTCTTATGTAAACTTTACTAATCATGGATAGGTACAAGTTGATCGGAGTGACTATAACAACGTGATCGGTGCTTTGCCTTACCTCAAAGTCAATCGGTCAAATTAAAGCCAAAGCCGATGTTTTCATCCTGCACTAAAATGTAGAGCCTGCTGATACATTACATGGGAGTATTCTCACTTTTGTGTGAAGGATAAAGCATCTTTCTGAATATGTGTTTTTAAAATTTGGAAATCATTGATTTTCCAGATGAATTATTGTTATTATCGCTTATTTTTTAGTTCTACGATTGCTTATTGTGACCTAGAGAGGTAAGAGTTGTGCGATCCTCACTAAAATAAGATCAGAAGTGGGAGGGACAGGTAGGTTAAAACTAACAAGATGTACATCGATCAAGACCACGTTATATAAATAAAAAATTTGAAAATTTACTGAAAAAAGCAGAATCTGATCAAAGCTACTCCCGGAATATATGTATAATGCTTGTTTGATATGCAATATGAACAAGATTTGAATTCTGTAAAAGCATAGGTTTCTTCCTTAATAAACCCAAGTGATTCTATATTTGTTGGACATAGGAAAACTTATTGGGCTATTTTCATCTCATGGCACCAAATTGGTGCAATTTTTACACGAGGCAATTACATAAAATCAGGCATTTAAGTTTACAAATTCAAATATCAGATCTAAACTTTATTTAACAAAAAATCAGGTATTACATAATAATTATATATTAAATATTTTCACCCAATTTAATTACAAATCCTAATTTTACTTCATTCTTCTCACTTTCTCTCTCCCTCTCCATCTTCTTTATCTCTTTCTCATGCCTTCCTCCCGATGTCGCTGGATTCGCCATTGTTGGGAAAAACTGGACTCAATGGAGAAGTTGATATCGCGGCGTGCCTTCTCGGGACCACCGTCATCGTGCTTCCCACGCAGCTGCAGAGCCCGAGAGTACCGCTGCCATATGGAATCAACGGCGGCACCGAGATCTATCGTAGCTTTTTGTGAGAAGCGGCAGCACTTGAAGGCGTCGCCGCTGTGCTCAAATCGCGGTTGCAGAAGGTGCGCCACACTGTTACCACACGTCGTCCTCTTATTCTCTTCTGTTCTGATTTCTTTCTTTGGCAAAATTTGTAGTGCAAGTCCATCCTTTATAGAGAAGGTGAAGTTAATCCCTTGTGGCATAATTGCAGATTAGGTCCCTTGTGTGATAGTCATGGCGTTGTTTCCGGTGGCGGTGGTGGTGCGTGTCTGTTATTGGCGACAATGGTGCGTTTTTGTGGTGATGGTTGTTGTGTGTTGGCGGCGGCGGCGGAGGTGTTGTGTTGTTGGCGGGGGCGGTGGTGGTGGGATAACGGTTGTGACCAATTATTTAGTTAATTTGTGACCAAATATTGGTGGAGGATCGGGATCAGGTGTTTGGTGTATGTGACCAGCTATTTGGTTTATTGTGACTAACCATTAAACTATGACCTTAAAATTCGATAATTTGTGATCAACAAATTTGAAAATATGTGATCGATAGATAAATTGTGACTCATAATTTTTTTGATTTGTGACCAATAAAATAAATTGTGACTATAAAATTTTTGATTTGTGAGCAATTAATTTAATAATATGTGACCAATAAATAAGTTATCCTATAATTATGTATATGTGATCATTAATTGTATAATTGTAAATTTATTATATTTAAATAATAATTATTTTTAATTAATTAACTAAATACCTGAGTTTTCATTTTTTAAACTTAATACCTGATTTTTGCAATTGTGAAACTTCATGCCTGATTTTT